>JANHZU010001874.1:131517-144167 GCA_032468055.1 Acrochordus granulatus
ATCAATAAAAATCAGCTGAGAGATCCTGCTTGTGGACCCATTGGTAAGTTTGGCTCACATTTGTTAGATGGAAGTAAGGCTTTCCTAGTGACAATAGCCCAGTTATGGAACTCCATCTGAAGAGATGTTAAGCTGCTTCCACATAAACCCTTCAGAAAACATCCCATACCTGTTCACCCAGTCGTTTAGGACCAGATTGCCTAAAGATGCCTTTATCTGGGTTTTCTAATTTGAACTTTAATGTTTAAAATTTAAACTTTAATACAAAATGTTTTAAATTTTGTATTTTTAGAATTGTTTTTAAATATTGTTAACTTTTGGTTTTAGTTGAGATTTTTCCTTTGTTTGAAAATGGTTCTAAGTTACTTTCAGAGAAGGTTGCATTAAAATACAATAAATTATCTTCAGTGAATAAATGTTTTATAATTGGCTTTGCCTACAGTTGCAGCCATTTTGTAGGGTTGTCTATAAGGGTTTCAAAATTATAGATGTGTTTTACAACTCTGTAAGATTAGAGTCCTCTGAGTCACAAGATTTGGTAATAGACAAAGTTAATATTTTCTGATTTTGCATATTTTCTTGCAGAAACATTTTAGGAAAACTGTATGATGCACAAATATCTGATAGCTTGTTAGAAATTATACATAATGTTGGTCAGTTACTTTGAGGAAATTAGAAGTCTAAATCTACTGATTTGCAGGTTGCTTAGTAGTGTCTTAAGGCAAACTTTTAAGTTCTTTACATTTTAGTTTCCCTTCCTTTCTGTCCCTTAGGAGAATTCTTCCTCTGCTATGATCCTCAAAAAGATTATTGGGGCTTCTTAACTCCTATGACTGTGCCTAGGATCCAGAGTTTGGCAGCTGTCTACAATAACTCTATATACTACATTGCTGGAACCTGTGGAAACCATCAGCGTATGTTTACTGTAGAGGCTTATGACATTGAATTGAATAAGTGGACTCGAAAGAAAGACTTCCCATGTGATCAGTCCATTAATCCATACATTAAACTTGTTGTGTTGAAAAATAAACTTAATTTGTTTGTTCGAGCTACTCAAGTCACAGTTGAAGAGCATGTCTTCAGAACCAGCAGGAAAAATTCTCTTTATCAATATGATGAAGCTAATGACCAGTGGCAGAAAGTATATGAAACTCCAGATAAGCTTTGGGATCTTGGACGTCATTTTGAATGTGTTGTGGCTAAATTGTACCCACAGTGTCTTCAGAAAGTGATTTGACTTCTCTCCCCTCTCTCTTTCATTAGTAAAAGGCCTTAGTGACTTTGGTGTTCCATGCTACCAGAAATATCTGTTTGTAAGAAAAATCAGTTCAGTTCTGTCAGTATTTAATGTGAGCTGAAATTGATGGCTTTTGGTTTTTTTTACATATACACATGGGAATGGGTGCTCTGTAAAGGTTGCAGTGGGGAGAAGGAATTAGTTGTGTAGGTTCTTAGTGGATATTTTCCTGCAGAGTATATGGAATGGGTTACAAAGTGCAATTATCAACATTTTCTCATTTGATCATATTCTACAATGAAAGTTTGACTAAAAGCAAGAGTAGGTAGATTGGGTCACTATGCACTACAAAGAACAAATTGAACATGAATAGGTAAGGTGAAGGAGCAAGCTTGAAGTGACTTATTTAAAATACGGGTAAAATCTGAGGCAATATCAGTGGGTTGCTATTTTCAGTTCAATGACAGTAAAATATTTAGCCCTCTTCCATTTGTTGAAATGGTACTGAAATATTTTAAGTTTAACTGCAGTTAGTTGCACGTGAAAGTTTAGACATTTCTGGTCAAATTATGTATTTCAATGAATCCCTAAGTGAAGAAAAGGTAACATCTCTATAACAAGATCACAAGATCATTCTGAGGATTTGAATGTATAATTACTATTTTCATGCAGTTGATTACAAATTCAAAATAAGATTATTGTGACTGGCAAGTGCAAAAAGTTTGGAAGCTTCTTCCATCAAGTAAAATAACATTTCCTTTGGCAGAAATAACAAATTGCAAATATTTTCTTTTGTCATTTAGGAGTGTTTCTATTCTTGCTTTTGGATTTTTTCCCCACTTTTCATTGCAGAATTCTTCTAGCTTGCTATTTTTTAAAAGAATTCTTAATCTGTAAACAACTGCACATAAACAGTAACTGTGCATTCAGATTTGCAGAAAGAAATTGTAGTTTTTGTATCATGTAGAGGTTGTGTCACCGTTGCTTTGCATAGGGTTTCATTAAAACGTAGCTTAATCGAGTATCTAAAATCTTGCATGCAGCTTAAAAGAAATGGATTTAAAATCTCAACAGAATACAAGTTCCCATTTGAGAGAGAGCTACCATACTTCAAGTGGTTACCTTGCTTCTCTCCTGTAGATTTAATTTAAAGTTTAGTGTAGTTTCTTAATCTTTCAGTAGTATTAGAGAGCTATTTCCTGCCAGTTAAATGTACAGGTTCCAAAGCAGCTGAATATGTTCATCACTTCATAAAGGGCTCAAACCCAATGGTGCTAGTACAATTTTTGTATTTGTAAGTCTGAAATGGGTCAAATGGGGCTGCTATGCAAGGCAGTCAGTAGTATTAATGTCTTCAGTCTTATACTTCTTGCTACTTTGAGCACAGACACCTATTTTATTTAAGTATCTTATGTGTTGCTAGTTCATATAAAACATAAAGATAGACTTAATGGCCTTTTGGAAATAATTGTTCCATCTTTGAAAGTTAAGCGCTAAAGGCACTTTGTTTTGTCCATTCTCCAATAATTCGGACTGTATGTATAGCTTAAAACACTCCTAATAGTTGACCATAAACTTCCAGAGTTTATGTATAAAATTCCAGAGTATTGGAATTCATTGGTATAAGATAGCTGTTGAAAGCATGTAAAATTGGGCCTTCTTAGTACAGTAATGATTCATTGTTTCCACTATTGCTATTTTGGCATGTAATTGTTACTCAAAAATATGTCTCCTACATCAATTCAGCATAATATAAAAGCAATTCTGGCTTTTGCCAGTATCCTTAGATCCTTTAAATGCGAATTAATGTGAAAGTTTGCACTACTGAACTTTCTTTGTGGTCCTAGAAGAGTTATTTTTTGGAAATCTACTATAAAACTTGTGGAACTGAAAAAAAGAGTCCACTACTTTTTATATTACATATTTCTAATTTCATCTTTGAAGCAACTATATCAGAATTCTTGCTTTTATTTTGTTCTGCATTTCTAGGTAATATTGAAGTATCGGAAAATGCATTTCCCAACTGGCAATTTTGAAGTAGCATTGATCCTCAAGAAAGAAAGATACTATCATCATCTTGGTTCAGTTTAAGGCTTGTTTTAAATGATAAATTGTCCATTCTCTAAGATGGCTCATTACTTTTGGCTGAGTCAAAATTGTTAGTTAAGAGAGCGAATTTAAAATCACAGATTAATAAATATGATTCAAGCTCCCTAGTAAATAAATATTATCCCACTTGACTTTGTATGTTTTAAATCTTGCACAATACTGTATTTAGAAAATATGACTGTGAAACTAAATGGATAATAAAGACTTGTTGCATTACATACCTCATCTTCCAGAAATTCAGCAAGCAGCTTTTTCACATACCATGCTGGAGGTACTGCGGTCTAGACATGGTGTGTGTGCATGTCTTTCTTTCTTGCTTATTGTTGCTTAAACACATGAAGATACCAAGAATACATGCTAGATAGTTGCTGTTGGTACATAGCGTTACAAAAGGCGATAACTTCATTTTTAGCTCTTGCTTCAATAGTGCTCCAGTAATGCAAAATTGCGTAGTCTAATTATGCTTGAGTTCTGGCCTTTTTTTGCTGCCAATTAGAAATAGGAATTGGCGCTACATTATCGTTGGCTCAACATAGTTTCCAATCAGCACTGTAAGGTGTATAGTGTATCCTTACCATTGCAAAGTAATAATGGAAAATGATTGAAGAATAGCAAATGCTCTTTGGATACTGAAGGATTAATTTCCAAGCTGACATAAGTGTGTTCAGGCTTCAGATCAATATGATAGGGCACGAACCTGCTACTTTAGAAACAAGTTTAGATTTTCTCTTCATGAATGAACTAAGGCTTTGATGTCTTAAATGTAGTTGCCAAGATTAAATGTTTTAATAAGATATGGTTTCTTTGTCATTTGTATGAAACCAGTTAGTTGTTTTCATGCATTTCAATTGTTTTTACTATTTAGTTGGCTCTACTTGCGCTGTTGTAATCCTCTTAGCTGCAAACTTTCTGAAGCACCCTCCCCTTAATGTTGCATTATTTTTTGCAAAAAAGGTGTTGTCATTTTCAAAAAACACATTGCTGCTTGTTGACAATCTTCTGTATTTATTTAGAAGTGTCAATCTGACTTGAAATTTAAGATTTTAGCTCATTAGCAAATGAAGTTGTCATGTGATGAATAGAAATAGAATATGCTGTGGTTAATTCTGCAGTAGGTTTGTTCTTAATTTTTATTTTTATCTGCACTAAATAAAAATCTTTGTCTAACCATTCATATGGGAAAGGGGGGAGGGGAGAGACTGTTGACTACAGTGCTTGAAATTTTTTCCATGGGGGTGAAATACCTTGAGTCTTACGCATGAATAATTATTTAAACTGTAATGTTAACTTGAGGGTTTTTAGTTGTTTACATGCTTCTAAATTCTCTGATAAGAATTTCCCTGTATAAACTTGCTTTTGAGTAACCTATTTCTGAAAGAACCCTGCACAGTGTGTGACAAGATGAACTTAAGTCCCCATAATTGTGCTAAGTTATTCAGGGTTGCATTTGACATTTCTACTTATACTCTTTTCTGCTCTTTTTTTATTTAGCTTATTTTTCTGATGCATCACTTTCATTGTAACAGATTTTTTAGAAACAGACATGGAAAACATTCTCAGCTTCTGATTCCACAATTTGTTGTTTTGAAGGGAGAATCCACCAAGCACATTTGTGGCATATTAATCACAACTTTGCACTTGCCCCTTGGAAGTGGAGCTTGGCTGTGCAGCCGGAGGACCACCTGGTGGGCTGTTTTCTAACCTTCCAAGCCGTCTCTCCTCTGTATGCAGAATATGTGGTTTGTGTAACGTATCTATATATATACAAAAAAACCTGCCAAATCTGTTTAGAAAGGGTGTCAGATGTTCAGTGCTCAGGTATGTTAGTAAGAAGTACTGTAGTCCTCTGAGGGCAGATGCGTGGATTTTTAAACATTTTGCCATGATTGCACAATTTTGCAATTTTATGTAATGTCATGTTAATTTTCTTACAATAAACCTGTTGTTCAAATGCAGTTGTTTCCTGTAGCCTTAATGCTCTTGCTTGCTTTTGCGTCAGGTTCATAGAACATTTCTGTAGGCTGAGGTTTGAGGATGACATCTCTGTGACCTGCCTCCTACAAAAATTAGCTGCACATCTGTCTTCCTTCTCTGTCTGCAGGCTGAAATTTCAAATCTTTCTGAAACCATTCCTCCGTTCAGTCACAGATCATTCAAAGTGATGTTCTGAGAGGAAATGATGGGAACTATTCAACTAGAGTGGGATTCATTTGAATTGGTCCATGTCATTAAATGTCATTCACCTTTCTGATTTTTCTAGATTTTCTCTTCCCCACCTGACAAATGTACCAATCGTTTCTCAGCAGGGGGATTGTTGTTTTCACTGTTCCCGCTGTTGACAATCTTCTCTGCTGTAAATCATTTGTTGCAAAGTGGTCTTCCTCAACCCTCAGGATTAATTTCTGTGGAAAATTATTGAGTACTGCAGCAAAAAAGCTTCTCTTGAACCAGTGCCAAAGATCTGCAGAGTTAAAAACTACAATGGCCTTTACCATAGAACAAAAGGTTTCAGAGACTACCTCACCTTGAGTTTGTTTGGAAAAAAAACATTACAGCTATTATAAATAGTAATATTGACAGTTAAATTTATATTGTGTGTGTGTAATATTACATACTGCTGAATCATATGAATGCTGAATCATACTGCTGATGGTGTGAATCAAGAGGAGAAGGCTAATGGCACTTGTAGAGTCCGTTTTTCTCAGGGGCTGCCAAAGAGCCACTGCCTGGCAGGAACAGGGATGGGGAAGCCACTGCTGCCGGCACTGAGGAGGTAGCAGAAGAAAAGGCAGTGGGGGAGAAGAGGAAGAGGTTGTCACCACTGCTGCTGCTGCCTGGGAGGAGGATGCGGAGGGCACCAGGCAGGATGGAGGAAGCCCACATGAGGAGGCTCCTCAGCTGGAGCCTGCAGTGTTTACTCAGCCAACCTGTGCCACTGCTGCCTGGGCCACTCTCCACCTTGGCCAATTTCAGCACATCATAAGAGGAGGAGGTGGAGGGCAAGTGGCTGGATCTCTGCCTCCAGCAGCTCTACAAGTAGTCCTGAGCATATCTCTTGTATCCTGATGCTCCTTATGATGGTGCCACAGATTACAGCCTCGGTGAAGTGAGTTCTCGCACTTTGTTGCGATTCCACAGTTCTCTGCTATTCTTTGTGGATTGCATATACCAGAACTCCTAGTATAGGAAAAGAACTCCTGGATATTGGAAGGCACATTTTACTGTAGAATATCTAACTTCATTTATTGTTGTGTTATTGTTTTATTACTGTTTTCCTGCATGTATGCTCAGCATACTTTTCCAAGTATGCTGAGAGCTGCTGTACCAGAGTCAAATTCCTTGTGTCTAACCATGCTTGGCCAATAAGATATCTGAATCTGAACTTTTCCCACAAATATTTCCAAGATAGTGCAGTATACAAGAAATTAAATGCAGAAGAACAGTGAAATCAAATGAAAACATTAAAACTTTTTACAGTAGAAATTTCAAAAGCTAAATACCATTCTGGTCTCATCTTTTGACAAAAAAGCAGTTGCTTTCTTCTTCCCTGGGAGAAAGAACTTTGCTCTAATTTTCTTTTGATTTTATAGCCCAAAACCGTACATAGCATTTTTGATTCCCAGTCACTGGCATGGAGCTGAAGTCTGCTTGGATGTCTATGCAGATCATATTATTCTAACTTACTGTAAGTTACCTTTAGAACCAGTTGATAGGTCAAGCATGAATTCTTTATACATATTTTCTTTAAGGGAATGGCTGAAGAAAGGAAAGAGTCCAAATAGAGAAAAGCAGGCATGATGCTGATTTTCATATGCATCCTCAATGTACCCAATACTGGCAGCAACTTTGTATAATCATCACTGAAATTTGGAGTATATCGTTTTCACTATCTTTAGTGTTATTTGCTACTTTTTGCTTCTTCAGCCAGTAGCAGTTGTTATTGCTAGGAAGTTTGAATTTATGAAGCATTAAGGCTGGCCATATCTTATTTTAATAATTGCTGCAGACTGGCCTTATTGCTTCATAATACTGTGGATTGGAATTACTAAAAATAATTGAGTTTTAGGGTATTGGTTGTCTGACTTCACCATTTGACCTAGTTGGTAATAGCTTGTCCTTTTTAGATGTCAATATTTTCTAGCCTTGTTGATGTAGTAAACCTGGGTTATTCCTCTTGGCTTTGAGGAAATAAACTTGGGAGGTTGCATTGTTTTGAGAACATTCTCTACATTGATAGACTTTAGCTGTCAAGAAGTCAACAGAGTCACAGTAATTTCTCCATTTTCAATAAAACCATTACTGCACCATTAATTTGCAAGGTAGACTTCTGTTCCTTTGAGTTCCAAATGATCACTTTATGGACTTAAAGATAGCAGTGAATATTTTCCAAATTGGATGTAACTTTTGAAAAATAGTGTAATGTTTTCAGACTCCACACCACATCTATTTGCTCTTGGGAAAATGAGCTGTTCATCTGTTTATTGCCTCTTTCTGTAGACTCATTGCTGCTTATTATAATGATAGCATACTTATTTTTCTTGCTGTGAGATACAGGAGGAATTAGTCTTCTTAAATGGAGGAAAATACGAATCACTGGAATGCAAAGAAAAGCTGTACAGTTAAGAAGCAGCCAAGGAAGCATTTCAGAAAGAGAGTCAAGTTGCAGAAAACTTTCAGATGCTCTTAACCATTCAAAATAGAAGAACCATCTCACCAGGAGCCCACAGGTGAGTTGTATACTTTTCTAATACATGTTGTGATAGATTGGGACAGGGAAAAACTATCACACTTGGGAAGGTTATAACTAGATAGTAGAGAAGATTTGCACAATTTATGATGAGCTCCTGTAAAACAGAAGACCCATAAGGAAGGAGATACCACCCCACTTGAATTCTGATTTGGATTTAACAGCTAAAGACTGCTTGCTAACAGCCTAAACATTAATCTCTTATAATGATCATATGATCAGTGAGTGACTGCTAATAATAAAACAGGTTAAATAAATATTATTTTTGAGAAGGATACAAAAAAGAAGATAAAGGAATATCAGAGGATAAAATAGAACAACAATGGTCCAAATTCAGAGGTGCAGATGCAATAAAACAGATTTGGAAGAAGAAATACATAGCAATTTAAAAAAATTCTTTTCAGTCTATTCCTTCTCTGAAGCCGATATTCAAAACCTGCAAACAAATATCTGTGTATTATAGTGAAATAGTATGACTGTTGTTGCAAATGAAATTAATTAATAAGGACAGAGGTCAAAATAGCAAGCTATAATTTACTCAGTCAGCTTTTCTGCTACCCATCATAGTGGATGTAAGAGAATTGTATTAAATGTTAATGATAATTGTTAGGATTAAAAAGTTCCTAGTGAGATCTTGAATCACCTTTTTAATTCAGTTTTTAAATATGATTATATTTCCCACGTACTGAATCTTGAAAACCTTTGGCCATGGGAGTGAATTGTGGAAAAGTTAGTATTTGCAACTCTATTAATCAGTCAGAGATAACATGTCTGCAGACATTTTCAAGGCTACAAGAAACCAAATACAATTTATTTGTGCAGAGAAAGGAAAGGTAGAAAAAATGGGGAGGGGAGGGGGGATGAAACAGAAGAAGAAAAATGGTGTTTTTGTAAACTCTCTCCCCAATGGAACAAAAAGAAATCCCCCAAGATGAGACACATTAAGAAAACTGGTTGGCTACAGCTGCATCTCCCCCACAATTATTTCAGCTGATTGTACCAAACAAAAGATAAGCAAGTGAAGTCAGATATTGTAATTAATAAACATTGAATAGCTCAATGCACCAGCAAATTAAAAAATAAGGAAGAGAAAGGAGGGGATTGGATATGGAATTGTTTGATGTGGCTCAGGAAGCAGAGCAGCATTTATGGACAACCTAGAATTGCCCAGACAAGGATAAGTATTTAGTGTCTATTGATTATTTGAGGGTTACAAATACTTACAGATGAACAAAACTGATTGACAGCTAGCACTAATGGACTTGAACATAGGGTGAAAAAAAGAATGAACCTTATTCTGCCATTCAGCAATCCCAGATTATAATGAACAATTGGTGGATCAGGGATAAGATGCTAGAACCTTGGTGAAAACAGAGATACACAATGAACTTGGATGGGGATTTCTGGGAGTTGAAGTCCACACATCTTAAAGTTGCCAACTTTGAACAACACTGCTTTAGATGTATCAGGAAGTTTTCTTAGCTGCCCATCATAAATGTAATGAATCATCTTTGATGGAGCAGGTCCCTGTAAGGCCAGTGATTTCCAGAAAGAAAGCAAAGACCACACTGTAAAATGAAAGGTCTCCCAATTTCATGCTGCCCATTTACAATCATCTGAAATATTTCAGGAAAGGAAACATAATACAGGGATGACAACTTCGTCAGCTATACAGGTTTGATGTGGTGTTTGGGCAGCAGACTAGAATATGGGAGAAGATTAAGTTAGATGAACTTACTCAGTTTCCTCATCAGCATCTGTGAATCTGAGTGTGGGTAGCCAACTGAAGGGCTAGAAATATGTCTCCATGAAGTTTTAAACCTTACATATCAAATTATGCCACCGGAATAATACATCTTATCAGTGTTAATTAAATTTAACTATTGCAGCTTCCTACTAGTTAATATGTATTATCTCCCCTCTAATTGCCATACATGGTGCTGCCTAACAAAATATTTGGAGGAATGATAACAGCTTATCCAATTGTGTATATGATAGCAGGTGGTGACATGGGTCCCGTAGATGCAGTCTTCTATTCTAGCCACAAAAGCCAGCCGGGTGACCTTGGGCCAGTCACTCACTCTCAGCCCCACTCACCTCACAGGATTGCTGTTGTAGGGAAAATGGGAGGAGGAAGTGCTTCCAAAAGGTTTACCATCTTGAGTTGTTGAAAATGATGAGGGGTGAGATATAAATAAATGTGTATGTGTTCCAGATTCCATCAATATTTTCCTAATTCAGACGAGATGCCCTCTTAAACACCATCTTAAAAAGCAGTCAAACTGACCTAAATTTGACTTGGGCATTTATTGTTTTTTAATGTATCTGTTAAATAAGGTTGTAAAAGGGGATTATCCCAATATTGGGCAGAAACAATGAGTATTTTGGACTGGCATTTATTGAAATTCCCAGGCAGATTTAAATGTGATAAGTATTTGAACAGTGATCACTTACCACAGGCTTGCAGCTATGGAAGAATGATTCCCAATTTAAATTAAAGCGGGTTTGACTCTCATGCTTGTAAGATAAATTTGGAAAATTAATGTTTCTGTAGAGGAGACATTGAAGTTATTCCATTTATGCAGTTAAGATGAATATATGACTATTTTATTGATATTAAATATTAAAGCACATTTTACTGATTTTATTGCTTTTATATAATGGGCACAAAATAAATAAAACTAAAAGAGAAAACACACACACTGATAAAAATAAATAAAAATACAATATAGCGAACACTTGTATATAACTGAAAAAATCTACATTTTATCTTTTAATAAATAGGTTAAATCTTGACCATAATTAAATTATACCACCTCTCTATTGCATCCATAAAGATACAGTTCAAAAGTTAAGAGAATACACAGTTCTTCCGTCCAGCTTTGAACATCTGCTGCAAGAACACATTACAATTTTTTTTTTTTTGCTATGATCCAAGTGGTGTAGATCCAACTTTCTTTGCAAACAGATTCAATTTAAATTTGGGGAATATATCTCAATTACACATTTATTTATTTATTAAATTTATATGCCACCAAATTAAAACACTACTCTCAACGGCTCACAATAAAAACATTAAAAGTATACATAAGAGATAAAAACCGATTATAAAAATCGCCAATCTTATGTAGTCAGAACAGTAGGGGCAGGGTATCTGTGGTGAAAGGTGCGACTCTCTTAATCCACAAGCCACCTCCAAATTGACATACCCCGATTCAGGCCCCAAGCCAGGTGGCAGAGCCAGGTCTTCAGGCCTTTTCAGAAGGCTAAGAGGATGGGAGCTGACCTGACCTCAGGAGGCAGGATGTTCCACAGGACTGGGGCCATGGCAGAGAAGGCTCCTCTCCTGGACACTGCCAGCCAGCTTGACTGACGGGGTCTGCAGCATGCCTCCTCTGCTGGCCTTGGTGGGGTGGGCAGTCCCTATAGGGGTGAGACGGTCCTTACATTAGGTAACCAGGACCCATGCCATGAAGGGCTTTAAAGGAAACAACCAACACCTTTAATTGCACCCAGAAGCAAACTGGTAGCCAGAACAGCTCCCAGAACAGAGGTGTTAGGTGGGCCATTCAATAGGCCCCAATTCTGGCCAGCTGCAGCTTCCAAAAGCTCTTCAAAGATAGCCCCATGTAGAGCACATTTCAATAGTCCAAAGGTAAGATGACTAGGGCATGAGTGACTGAGTATAGGGACTCCTGGGTCAGGAAAGGGAGCAACTGGTGCACAACAGGAAGTTGTGCAAAGGCTCTCATAGTCGCAGCTGCCATCTACTTTTTGAGCAGGAGTTGCAAGTCCAAGAGAATCCCCAAGTTGTGCACTGGGTCTGTCTGGGGTAGTGCCAGAATCAAAGATGCTATAATTCTGGGTCCTAAACCCCTGAGCACCGAAAGCCACTTGGTCTTGTCAGGATTCAACTGAAGCCTTTTGTCTCCCATCCAGACCCTCACAGGGACTGTATTGAGGCAGAGGCAGCATCACATAGTCACCAGGGATGGAGATGTAAATTTGCATAACAGCCACATACAGGTGATATCATCCCATGATGATGGATGATCTCACCCAGTGGTGTCATGTAGATGTAAAACAGGAGCGGTGAGAGTACAGAGCCCTGTGGCATGCCACATAGAAGTGGCCGAGAATTGGACCTCTCACTCCCTATTAACACCGATTGGGACCAGCTTTAGAGAAAGAAGCCAAACCAGCACAAAACTGTGCTGCCCAGCCCCAGCCCCCTTAGATGGCCCAAAGGGATGCCATGTTCAATGGTATCAAAAACCACCAACAGGTCAAAGAAAGTGGACCCTGTTGTGAGGTAGAGCCAGTAGAGATGCCGAGGGAGGAGTCTTGCCCAGCAATTTGATTCTGTTGTTCCTGAGGAAGTGGACAGGGTCCGCGATGCAGTCAGTGTGACCACTTGCCAGTCAGATCCTTGTCCCTCCTGGTTGGTGAAAGCCTCCAGGGAGGTGACTAGTAGGTGGCTCCATGAAGTGATTAACTCCTCACTGCATCAGGGGGTTTTTCTGGGACCTTTTAAAGAGGCCCTGGTTCTCCCTCTGT
>JANHZU010001874.1:144267-160300 GCA_032468055.1 Acrochordus granulatus
TCCGGGAGGGCCTTAACACCTGGCTCTGCGAGATGGCAGGGGGCTCCGGGGGGGAGGGCTCATTATCATCATGGAGGTGGCTGTTGGATTCCTAGCCATCCTCACCCCCCCTTTTTTTATATTTTAAATCTTTTTAGCCCACTTCGCTGGTCTGGGTTTTTTATTTTGTTTTCATGGGTTTATTTTATTTTTATTTTAAAGGATTTTTAATGTATGGTTTTTAGTGTTGTTAGCTGCCGAGAGTCTCCGGATTTCGGCGGCATACAAATTTAATAAGTAAATAAATAAATAAAGTGAGGATGGATGCACTACCCCAATCCTGCTGTCGCCAGAGATCATCAACAAGTGCAACCAATGCTGTTTTGTCCCATAACCGCGCCTGAACCCAGACTGAAATGGGTCCAGATAATCTGTTTCCTCCAGGATCCTTTAGAGCTGCCATACTCTAAAGTGCAGGCGGGGCACTGAATGAAAATTGTCCAGACAGGTGAGGTCCAGTGATGGTTTTTAAATAGGAGGCTTCCCTAAAAAGAACTGGAAACATCCCCTCTAGCAGTGAGTCATTTATCACTGCTTGGACCTGCTTGGTAGTCACCATCCTGGCAGTTTTCAACCAGGAGGGACAAGCATTGTATTAACAGTGTTGAGGGCTCTGTCTACTTCATCAGGGCCAACAGGATCGAATTGCTTCCAGATAACTTGACAAGACTCCTCTGTAGAACTCTCCGATGGACTTGCCCCACCAAGGTTCTGACTGAGACTGAATCCAAATGACTTTGTCTCTCAGGTGCTCTGCAAATTCCTCTGCACGGCCCTGCAAGGAATAACCTGAGTCCTCCCATCCAAGGAGAGACTGGTAACCCTAAATAAGGCCATTGAGGATGCAATAAGATTACATATCAATATCTTTAAATTTTACCTTCCTTGCTAAAACCTTATTAACAACATACCAAACATTCAATCAATATTGAACAACTAGGGACATATCCAATTCATGTATTGGTGTTTTCAAATTTACTGCATTTCCAATAAAGGAAGGTAGGTAACCAACATTTTCTGAGGAATCTATTAAATCGAAGAAAGATTTGACAAATTAGTCTCATCTTATGATTATAACATGTATTTATTGTTCTTTTAAACTGGAGACCATTGACTAAGCCTGAATAAGGAACTGTTGGATGCAATAATGAATGAATTCCTCTACTGTGGGAACCAAGACACGGTCTTATAGAGGCACGGTGGCACAAGTGGATAAGAGCTTGGCTTGCTGGCTGGAAGACCGGTGGCCCAAGTTCAAAATCCGGTGTTGCCGTGCAGCAGGGTGAGCTCCTGCTGTTCCTCCTTAGCTCCTGCCCACCCAGCAGTTCGAAAGCATGCAAATGCAAGTAGATGAATGTGTACCCCTTTGGGGGGAAGCCGGCCAGCAGGAAGTCGGTGCTGGACCTGCCTGAGCTCAAGGGTGGAGCAGGAGCTATGGAGGAAGCCCCCAGATGTGAACACCACTGGTTAGCTCAGGGGGGCAGGGTTTAAAGTTGAAATGTTAAAAAAAATGTTGATTGTGAACTGCCAAGAGTCCATTAGGAGATTGGTGGCATATAAATATGATAAATAAATAAATAAATAAACAAACAAACAAAGACATTGATATGCATTAAAGTCTGCAAGAGGTATCATCTTTGCTTCTTAAGAAACACGTACCATCATCATACATTTTCTGCCAACACTCAAATTCCTAGTCAGGGCCAGCAAAAGGCGTTTTGTCGCTGGAAAGAGAGAAATAGGATGATATCTTCTCATGCCACAGCCCACCCCCAAAAATAAATTTGGCATGTGCCTAAGATGTAAAACGGTGATATTGGCTTAATTTGGGTCACATGTTCAGCAAATAATATACCTTGTGATCAATACCTCTTAGGCTAAGTACTCTGTTATCCTTTTGTGGTTTTAATTTTGGGGGGGCAAGAACACACATCAAAATAATTTCTTTAAGTTCTTCATGATTATCAAAACAGAAAAATTATTTTAACCTTCTAATAAGCTAAGGATAATTAATAAGTCTTAAAAACTAAAAAAAGACTGACCATTCAAGTTACATTGTCCCCAATTCCTGAGTTTTCCTTCACTACAAGAGAATCTTCAGCTTCTCTTCTCCTGTTGAAGTGTTTTGGTATTTTCCAGAAATTTCTCTTAAGTTTCCTTTATTGGTGCAAGATGGGAGAAAGAGGTAGTGATGGTGGTTTCTGCTGTTTCTCTCCCACACTCGGCAGCTTTCCAGAGAACTTCTCCATTTGTTTTTATGCTGCAGGCACTGGAAGGAGATTGAGCTGAGTTTGCTTGGCTGATGGGAAGGCAATCCATGTGAGATCTCAGAGGAAAGTGGTAAAATGCCCAATTCTATTAAGGTCAAGGCAAGGATGATGCACATCACTTTACCTGCATCAACACTCACTTCTGCTGATATGGCCAAGCCTTGTTCCGTACTTTGTCCATTGGTTCCTGACATGGACTAAGTACTTGAGATGGTAAATTTGCCCATGGGGAAAAAAAACAAAGCAAAATAAAGCAAACATTTCCTTTTTTGTCATCTGGGAAACTTCGTATTTAAAGAATCTCAGGCATGTGAAGATGCCTTGAGAACTCTGCAGAGACAGAGCTTTCAGGATCTAAAAGTAGGAGCAACTTAGACAAATCTATGATAATTTTGTTGCAGAGCAAGAAATTTCAGTGCCTAGCAATACAGCTGGTTTGGCCTGTAAGATCAATTTAAGTGTAAGAATCAAGAATATGAGAAGGTGTGCAGTGCCATGCTTAAGGTGCTGAACTTGTCGGCTGGAAGGTCGGTGGCTTGAGTTTGAGACCCAAGAACTGCCACGGAATGGGGTGAGCTCCCGTTGTCTGCCTAGCTTGTGCCAACCTTGCAGTTTGAAAGCATGTAAAATGCAAGTAGATTAAATAGGTACTGCCTAATTTGGTGGGAAAGGTAACAGCGTTCCATGTGCCTTGGCATATAATCATGCCTGCCATATTATATGGAATGTCTTTGGACATGCAGGTGCTTTGGCTAGGAAGTGAAGATGAACACCACCCCTTAGAATCAGCCACAACTGAGCAGGGGAAACATTCACCTTTTTTTAAAATGAAGAATACATAGTAATGCCATGGACCATGGTCTGTAATCTTCCTTTAATTTTGCCAGCGCAATAAGCTAAATATCCTTTCAGTGTGGTCATTTATATACCCAGCCAAGGTTCCCCCCAGCCAAGTTCTATGGTCTCCCAAAAGTACATAAAGAGGACACCCTATTACAACCAATTGTTGCATTCAGAGGTAGCCCAGGGTATAATCTAGCAAAGTTCCTGGCTAAAAAAATTAACCTTTCTAACTAAGGAATCCAATACCACCATAACCTTGGCACTCCAGTTCTTAACAGATTTGGAAGGGACACATATTGCATCAGTAGGCATTGTGGTCTTTTTGACATAGCAACATTTATACCTCAGTCCCCTAAGACCTGGCACTGAGACACCAACTCTAATATTAGAAGAACTTTATGATGACATCAAGAATCATCTCAGCGAATATGAAATTATAAGACTGGGTATTGACAGAAAACCTTCTTTACATTTGCAGGAATACTTTACAAACAGCTAAGGAGCACCTCTATAGGGTCCCCCCATATCTGGTGTGATAGTGGAATTAGTTCTACAACAGTTGGAAGCCATTTGCAGGTGTTTTGCAAATACCAACTGAAATTCTGGCTCAGATGACACCTTTGCCATTATCTGCGTTACAGACCATGACAAATTCCATTGTTAAACAGCAAATTCCCCGACATCCAATTCATGGCAGAGAAAGAGGCGGAGGGAAAATTAGCCTTTTTAGATGTCATGGTCTGTAAACAGATTGAAGGCACCATGGAAACCACTGTATTCCGCAAATCTATTAACATTTCATGTATACCACATTATAAAAGCAACCATCCCATAATGCACAAAAGAACCTGTGTAAAAACACAATATAAATGGGTGGACACACATTGTAGCACCACGACTGCTAGTAAAGAACTGCGTTACTTAGACAGTCAGTTCCAAGTGAATGTTTTCCCATGCTCATTCGTACGGAACTGTTGTAAGTCGTAATAATGGCTTCCTGCACCTGCCATTCCACCACTTCTAAACTGACGTCAAGCTAGATAAGTTGGGGGGGATTGCAGGTGCTCTTTGACCAAGTACTAATTGATAGCAAAGATCTGAAACTGCACAAGGATTAAGGAAGTTTAAAAAAAGGGAAGTATGTAAAAAAGCGGCAAGTCTAGCAGTATATATAAATGGAAATGGAAAACACCGTATGATCTATTTTTGTATTCCCGTATGATGTGGTTTTTACTTTGTTCCATCTGAGGATGAACAATTCTTTTGGGGTTTGAAAGCTGAAGGGAATAAAACTAGCAGTTCCATCACAGTGTGTGACTCTTCTATTGAACTGCAAAAATACTCGATGCATGTGCAACAGCTAAAAAAAATATAAAACAAATATTTGTGAATACGTACATGTATGCACAACATGCATATTCTGGAAAGATCCGATTTGATCAGTTTTTAGCTTGGAGAATACAAAATAAAACTGATTGACTGATTACCTGCCATCAAATTGCTATCAACTCTTAGCAGTCATATAGACAGATATTGTATATGCAGATGTATCCCTATCCTCATCCTTCAAGTCTTCCAATGCTGTGTTCATCACTACTGGAACTAAGTCCGTAAGACTGGTAAGTTGGAAATGGGGGCCAAAACCAGGACTATATTTCTGAGCCCCATAGTGCCAGGGGAGAATTGGCAGAGCCCCACATTGCTGGGAGAATGGCAGCAACACTTGAACTGGCAATTTATTGGTGACCATCTCTTGGAATAGTTGACAGCTGAGCCATGCATCCCCAGCAGCACTGGTCAAAGTCTGAGGACAACAGCAGCAGCATTCATGACTAGGCAGAGGCAGCTGGGACACAACTGGGAGAGCAAGAGCCCATCTTGTAACATTGCTTACTTTAAAGAGAAACACCCAGTGCGAGACTGGAGGAACTAGTTGGGACTCTGACCGGCAGGATGAGAAATCCCCAAGGCACCCAAAGTAGTCCAGCTCCAAATTCCAGGACATGACTCAGGGTGGATTGGGGGTGATAAGGTGATTCGGAACCCCACCAGAGTGACAGGCAGGTAGAGAGTGTGAATGTATGTGCCCCACGGCCTTGGTGGTAGGAGAGTCCAATAGGAGGTAGGCTATGTGGATGTGGGGGAGTAGTGGGGTGGGCACCTCATTGGCATTGAGAGCAGAAGTTTAAGTGCCATGAGGCCCCTTCCCCAATTTTACCCCCTGAGTGTGTATGGGAGCACATGAATAAGGGAATGGCTGATTTATCTGCCCCTAGAGAAGGAAGGCCAGGGTGGGATGAGGAGTACCTCAGGGGTTTTAGGGTGGGACAAGTTATTCCAGTGGTGATGGGCAGGGGTTGACATGGGAGCCAGAGGGCAGGCTGTTATAGGGGAAGGCACCCCCGCTGTTTGGTATCTGTGGTGCATTTCATCTCTCTGAGATCATGCCCGATTCCTGGACAGCAGACCCTCAGAGGTCCTGACGTTCAGCTGCTACTGCAGCATGCCAGGTTGGTGAACAACAAAGCCTCCCTTATTTGTGATCTTATTGGGGAGGAGCAAGCTGACCTGCATCCATCACAAGACCTGGTTGACACAAGGCTGAATTCTCCCTTTGGAGATGTGTCCAGCTGGGTTTAGGGTTTGGCACCAGCTGAGACTGCAGGGCAGGGAGAAGGGGTGGCAAATGTCATTCAGGAATCTCTTTTGGCCTCCAAAGGCCATTGTTCACAAGTATCTGGCTGTGAGACCCTGTTCCTGAAGCTGGGCTCATGGGATCAGTTGGGACTGTTGCTTCTGTACCAGCCTCCCTGCTGAGAGCAACCTCCCTGCCTGAGCTGCTAGAGGACTGGCAGTGGAATTCCCCAGGCTTATGGTCCTGGAAATTTCAATCTGCTATTGTTGGGCCTAGCCTTAGAAGCAGCCCAGGAATTCACGGCCACCATGATGGTCATGGCCCTATCCCAGGACATTCAAGGCTTGACTCGAGACAGTAGTCACATCCCAGATAAGATTTTCTTGTCAGAGCAATGGCAGTGTGATCTGATGTTATCCCCTCTGCCATAGTCAGATCATGCCCTGGTGACTATGAGATTCTCCTATGCTGCTCCTGCTGCAGGGATTCCAGGTCGATTCAAATGGTCTGTCCCTGAATGGAGAATGGGGAATATCCTATAGGTCTTGCTACATGGTCCTGCCAAAGTTCTGATCTTGGCCTGGAATCAAAGGGTGGCCACAGCTTTGGACAGGATCACACCTGTGTGGCCTAAGTCAACCCTACATATCCATCACTCCCTGTGATTTATTTCGGAGCTACAGGCTTTGAAGAGGGTCAAGAGATTCCTAGAGCACTGGAGGAAGATGAAGAGTGAATCTGACCAAACACAGGCTAGAGCTGCTGTTAAGGCCTTGTGGTGGTAACAGTGGCAAAACAGTGTTACTTCTCTGTCCTTATTATGTCTGCAGAGTGTCACCTATTTAAAATTACCCCGACCCCTCCTTGGACAGGGCTAAGTGCAAGAATTTGTGAAACAACTGATTGACAAAATCATTCAGATTTACTCCCAGTTGAATTCTGTGTGTGGAGCTAGTCCAGTCGAGATGCCTGGAGAGGGGTCTTGCTGGCTATCTGGCAACAGTTTGATCCTGTTGGACCTGAGGAAGTGGACAAGGTCCTCAATGCTGTCAGGCCAACCTCCTATCAATTAAATCCTTGTTCCTCCTGGTTGGTGAAAGTCACAAGGACAGGGACTTCCAGATTGGTGCAAGCAGTGATTCATTGCAGGATGGGACATTTCTGAGACCTTTTAAGGAGGCCCTGGTATGCTCCCTCCTTAAAAAAATCTCTTGACCCCACCGACGTAGACAATTTCCATCCAGTCTCCCACTTCTCCTCTTTAGGGAAGGTGATAGAGAAGGTGGTTTCTTGGCAGTGTCAGAAGACCCTGGATGAAATGGATTATCTGCACCCTTCTCAATCATGTTTCAGGCTTGGCTATGGGACAGAAATAGCATTGGTCATGCTTGTGGATGATCTCTGGTGAGAGCAGGATGAGAGTAGTACATCCATCCTAGCTCCATGTGACCTCTCAGTGGTTTTTGATACCACTGATCACGGTATCCTTTTGTGGTGGCTATGAGGGTTGGGATGGGTGGTGCAGTTTCATGCTGTTTTAGCTCCTTTCTTCAAAACATAGACAGCATTCTAAAAACCAGAGACAGCACCTTGCTGACAAAGGTCCATATAGTCAATAAAAGCTATGATTTCCCCAGTAGTAATGTATGGCTGTGAGAGTTGGACCATAAGGATGGTTGAGCATCAAAGAATAGATGCCTTTGAATTGTGGTGCTGGAGAAGGCTCTTGAGAGCCCCTTGGATAGCAAGGAGATCAAATAAGTAAATCCTGCAGCAAATCAACCCTAATTGTTAATTGGAAAGGCAGATACTGAACCTGAAGCACAAATACTTTGGCCAGATAATGGAAAGAGAGGACTCATTAGAAAATACCATGATGCTGGGAGAAATTGAAGGCAAAAATCACACTTTCTGTAAAACTGGGAGTTTTCTCTGCGGACCTCACCAAAAAGAAAGGCTGCGGGGAGGGGGAGAAGAGAAATAATTTATTAATTAAATGAGAACAACATGCAACGGTTTTGGATTGAGAGAAAGAAGGAGAGGGAGGGAGGGAGGGAGGGAGGTAAGGAAGGAAAAGGAAATTTCCCTCCAGCAGCCTGAGGCTTCGCACAGTTCATCTCGGAGGAAGCAAATGGGTGTTTGGACATGACTGCGTGACTGAACAAGAACTCTTTTCCTCTCCAGTCTTTTGGATATGAAGGGGTCAACTCCTGTTCCTCTCTTTGCCGAATATCATTAGACTCAAATTGATCCTCTTTGCCCTGAACAAAGCCCCCTGCAATCTCTTCTAGATTAAAGAATAGAAGCCTTCTCCCCAGTTCACAGCCCACCCCAAGGGCCGCCCTGATAAGGAAATTGCAACCTAGAGAAACCCCAATCTTCCATTCTCCATCAGCCAATGACCTCAACATTTCATCTTCTTCACAATGGACTTCCCCAATTCTGCTACCCTCCTGAAAGGCCTATCAATGGAAATACCCTATCAATGGAAATACCCCCAGGTACAATGACAAATGGAAATACCCTCAGGTACAATGACAAAGACCTGACTTCCCCAAGTTGGCCAACAAATCAGATTTATAGGATTTCCCATCCTGTAGCCCTCAACTTCTGTAAAAATTATTGCTTCTCCATTGTTTAGGATCCCTCTTTCTTGGAAAGCAGGCACCCAACAATTGTTGCAATAAACATGGTTCTTTTCCTAACTTTTGAGTTCCTTCTTCAGACTGAATGCATGGCAATATTCACTGTCAGATATAAGGCAAGTTATTGTACTGATCGTTATTAATCTGACCTTCTTTGTATTTAATTGGAGTCCTATTTTTTCCATTGTGCTTCTTGACTTTTATTAGTGGAACTCTCAGATCATTTATATTTGTGGCTATCAGAGTAGAAATAAAGCTAATAGTAGCAATTACAAAAAATCTATAGTTTCAGTTCTAACTATAATTGGAAAGAAACAGTGTTATCTTAAAACATATAGATGTCATAGTGTGGAGGGGGATGGGAGATTATAGTAAAAAATTTCTGCCACTTTCAAAGCCTCTTGGCTTATATTGTCCAGGTGTATTTATATGTATCTCTGTATCCATGTGTTTGCATATGCCTATTTCTTTTCTTTGGGTTGTCTTTTTTCTCTTAATCCATCCTACGCAGATGTCTTGATTTTGCAGCCTAATAGATGACAGAACTAGGATCTAGTGGATAGATGCAGACTGCTGTCAGAATATTCTTCAACATCATTGTTATCAATGGTTGATTAATGTTATCGTTGGTTGATTAATGCCATTGACAATTTCTGAGAAAGACAGTTTCCATCCTTCCCTAATGGAATTCTTCTTTGTCTCATCATAAATACAGCTACACCCCTCTACGATTGCTCTGAGTTTATTGTGTTTGAATGTATGATTGTGCTACAGATTAATCTGTGTTGTACAACTGTATTGTGTATGATAGAAATGACAAATACATTTAATTCCTTGTTTATTTAATTGTCCCCATCCCATTCAAAGCAAAATTAATCATATACTGAGTGGAGAAATTAGTGCTTGGTGAATAAAAAATGAAAGGCTTTAGAAATGTCAAGAATGAATCTGATACATTACATGCCAGGAAAGTTTGAATGATAATGGATAATAATAGATTAATCAAAGAGATTGAAAGAGGAAAGAAATACAGCAATGCTTATAACTGCTTTTTTCCAGAGTAAAGGAGCACAAGGTAATTCCTGCTTCTTATGAATGTTTGGAAAAACATAGGAGCCGCACGTTAGACTTTGACCTCTCAGTTTTTGGTCAAAAATTCAAAGTGGGGCAAAGACTCAAAGTTCTCAGACATTATTTGCAATCCTCTTGCTCATAAATAATCAGATAGTTAGATTTTGGATTTTTGGTATATATCACGAGGATTTCTTAATTACGGAAACAGAAGAATTTTATCCCTAATCTGAAAGAGAATGGCTTTAAAAATGCAGCTACATATCTTCCAGATTAGGCGGTTATAAATGTTAAAAACAAGATAAATAATGTAAAATGCGAGACAAAAATGAAGAGTGAAGATGAGAAGGGTGACAATGAACTGGACTGGAAGGAACAGAAAGAAATCCATAAAATCCAAAGGGGGCTTCAGTCATCCTCACCCTAGCCAAAGGCCTGGGTGAACCGCCATGTCTTCAAGGTTGTGTACCACTTTTTTCACAGAGTTTGCTTTCTTGTGGATCAATGATTTATCACTGTTTTATGATGCACTTTACTCCACAAATATTACAGATTTAAACCTTGCAAATGGAGGGTTTCTATAGTTGATTTTTGTACTTTCCAGGGTTTTTTCCTGTGCTTTTATCTTTTGTTGTTATTATTTGTTGTTAAATTGATATTTTTATTGTGTCAACCATCCGGTGTATAAATTTCTTATAGCTGCTCAACACTCTAAATCTAATAATAACAATAGTATCCCACAATTTAAAAGAGTGTATAAGAACTTTTGTGGCTGTCAGAGACATGAACAATCAATTTTTGTAAAAGAAAAATGCTTTCAATAAAAGTTGTTAACTGGAAACATTGCCATGAAACTCCTCCTGATTTTTTGTACTGATTGTCTGTTTTATTTGTTTGTTTTTTGTGCCTTTGAGTCAGTATTGGCCTGGGCTAGTCCCTGAAGTTTTCTTGGCAAGATTTCAGAAGTGGTTTGCCATTGACTCTTTCCGAAGGTTAAGAGAGAGTAACTGGCTCAAAGTCACCCAGCTGGCTTTGTGCTTAAGCAGGACTAGAACCTACAGTCTCCTGGTTAGCTTCTTATATTCCTAAGCACATAATTCATGCTATTCATAATCCTGTCCTCTGAGTTTTTCTCTCTATGTATTTCTGAAGACTTTTCTTCCCACCTATCTATCCCCCCCATTTCAACTGCTAAACTGACTGTCCTGAGGCCTTGTTTAGTTCCTTCATATGGTTCTGAATCCTGTCTGTCCCTGGCCCCTTTGCTTTTATGTCTTCATGACTCATAACTGTCTTACAGCTAAATCCAAATATTTTCTTGCTTGGCCTCTGTAACTCTATGATAGTTAGATGCTATTTCTTCTTTATACCTCTCATGGTCTTCAGTTGCTATTCTTCCTAACCTAATCATTCTTTGTATATGTCCATAGATTGAAGTTCCTTCTTTCCTTTTCTCTGCTGGGATCTTTCAAAAGCATGCTGATTTCTGTGGCTCTCTCTAAAGTTCTAAAATGCATGGCTTTCATTACCATTTATAGTCTGAAATCCATGTTGGGACATTATCTCTATTAAGCCAGCTGCACTTTAACAATAAAGGGTATGGTGGCAGAGTGGTTAAATTGCTGGGCTTGTTATCCGGAAGGTTGGCAGCTCAGCAGTTTGACATTTGACACGCAAGTGCTTCTGCATGATGGACTGAGCTCCCATTGCATATTCCGGCTCCTGCCAACCTAGCAGTTCAAAAGCATGTAAAAATGCAAGTAGATAAATAGGTACTGCCTAATTTGGTGGGAAGGTAACAGCATTCTGTGCTTCTTGGCATACAATCATGCTGGCCACATGACTGCAGAAATGTCTTCAGACAAGCTCTGGCTCCCTCAGCTGTGAATTGGAGATAAGCACTGCCCCCTAGAGTTGGCCACGACTGGCAGGGGAAAGCTTTACCTTTACCTTACTTTAAAAATAGTTTATCTATTTTCATGTGGCAAGATCATTAAAATCTTGGCAATGGGATGTGGAGAGGAAAAAATGTTACCAATGTTTAAGTCTTGTCTCAAGGATAAGGATAAGTAATATGATGCCTGCAGACACTGGTGGGTGCTACAGAGTAACCTTTAATTTTGTAAGAGTTCATGTTTCTTAAAAAAATATATTTGTCTATCTATTTCTATTACCTATTTATCATCTACGGTGTCTATCTACTGTATCTGTCTTTCTATCTGTCTGTCTGTCTATCTAGCTATCTATCATCTATGTATGTTAAAATGTTGCAAATGAGAGCACCAAACTGTAGCATTATATTATTGATAGCAATGCCTTTAAGCTTCACAAGATCATAGTGGAAGAGAACATCCAGTAAAATCAATTTACTTTCTAGGATATGATGCTATTGTTATTTTTCTAGGCCCAGGTTGACATTAATAGATGTCTAAAGTATAATTTCCAAATCAAGAGAAATTCTCATTCTTTTATATTATATATTGGTCACACCTAGAAAATTATTTTCTAATACTAGGACAGGTAATACCAAACTGGAACATTTCCAGACAGCAATCAAGATAATAAGGGGCCCAAAAAAGAAAAATTAAAAGGGAGAATCAGAGTATGTTCAACCTGGAAAAGAGAAGGTTATGGAAAGACAACTATCATAGGAAAAAACATAGAACTGATTAGAGTTGTCCCAAAAGATACAATAAAAATTAGAAGGAAATATATTTTGGTTAGATACCAAGAAAAAAAATCTGAAGATTTGCTAAATAAGTGCAGGAGAAAATAGACATAAATATATAAAGAAGCAGATAAATAAAAAGACTGCAAATAATATGATAAAAAACTTTGAATCATAAGTGTAATGGAAAAATTAATATTATTTTGAATTTGTTGCTCAGTCATGTCCAACTCTTTATGACCTCATGGACCACAGCACATCAGGCCTCCCTGTCTTCCACTACCTCCTGGAGCTCACCCAAATCCATGCCCATTGCATCTACAATGCTATCTAACCACATCATCGTTGCCATCCCCTCCTTCATTCTTTCCCAGCTTCATGATCTTTTCCAATGAGTCCTCTCTTCACATTAGGTGGCCAAAGTAAACTTGGTCACCAAGTTTTTGTGTATTTTTGAGGCACCACTATTTGTTAACTGTAAATTTGTCTTTAATTAAGGGATGTGCTGTAGCCCAATATAATATTCCATTTCAAATATGGGTTGCTTCTCCCAATCTTCTCCTTTCTCCTTAGTTTTTTTCCAACAACCTTTCATATTGGGCTATTTCCCAAGAAGAAATAAATTCCCTATGATTAACCTCTATGTATATCTGTCTTGCTATTTTCTTTTCAAGTACATATATCCAGGCTATTAAATCAGGATGTGAAGGAAGCTCTTCTTCCTCTTCCTCTATTACCTCTGCTTGTCTCTTGGCTTGGACTCTTCTAATGATTGCCCATAATAATGGGTGTCTTGTGTACTTGTGTCTTTTGCAGATTATGTCTTGTGTATTCATGTCCTATAGTCTCTGGCTAAGTATCCAGATTTACCACATTTATAACACCCTTTTTTTATCAGCCCAACTTTGTCCTTTAATCTGGGTAGAGCCATGGTTTTTCTCATCTTCTGACATCATTTGTTAGTTTTTTTAGTTTTTATAGACATAAAAACTGTTTGTTGTTCACCACGCAAAACTGTTTTATTGTACAAAATTAAAGTTCTACCTTATTTTACTATCTTCCTATTACTATATATACGTCAGATGGTCAGGTCATTCACATTTTCCATACTGTAAAATTGTTTAATTGCTACTCTACATACAATACTGCAATAAAAAGGCTGGCAAAGATGTGAGACAAAACCTCTTTAATCTCTTTTGTCCCCTTGCTATATGTCTTCTTTACTAAAAATGTTTCATTATTGAATTACTAGTAGACCCCATACATGCTTTATTTACTTTTACTTTATAGTTGAAGCAATTGTTGACATCCCTTTCAGTTTGTCATCTTTTCAACGTGAGGGAAAGAACTTGTTCTTGCTCCTAAGAATTTGCACTGGCCTGGATTTCTATCTTCAAACTTCAACAGAATCATAAGTATGTTAGTTTTGTAATAGCATCCGCAGCTTCTGGATCCAACTGAAGATCTTGGCACCAGGATACAAACAACGACTCTCAAACCTTGTAGGAACTACCAAATTATTTTCTCAAGAACTTTTTAAGAACTTTCTGCTGTTGTTTCTGGAGAGTGTTCTCTACCTTCCTCAAATGCCCTGCAATTTTAATAGTGTTCTGTTAAAATTAAGATCTTAACAGATTAATTAACAAAAATTAATCTTAAGATCTGGAGGTCATAGGGCTGATCACCTGCTGCTTATGCAATGGGCTTATCTTTTTAAGCTAGGATCATATGGACCCAGAAGACATTTTTACTGCTGTCTGAAAACTCTACGAAGGCATTTGCCTTTTAAAAGGGGTTCACAGTAGATCTGAAGACAGAAAAAAGGAGATCGCCAGGACGTTTCAGTGGAACAGCGTTTTAAGGTAGGAGACATAGTGATATTCCCATTAGGTATGTGAATGAAGAGGAAGCCCCATGTCATGATTTTTGCTTTGAGTTTTATTTTTCATAGCATTAAATATGCACAAATATAAATTCAGGAGCAGTCTGTGACTGAGAAACCCATGTGGAAATTGCTCCTTTTTCAGGATTAGCAGAAAGGTAAATAAAATCCCTAACAGTTATGATAATAAATCATGCTTATGGTTCAGGTTTCTATGATTTAGATACTTTTGGTTTCCTGTAAGGCAAAGCATGAAAGAGAGACAAAATTATCCAGCTTGATACACTATTGCAAAAGAATATATTGAGGCGAGTGGCAGAGATGAATATCTTGTAGCTCCAGGATTACATATGGCTTGTAAAAGCCTTGGGTGCAGACCCAGGATACTTCCATAAATTGCCCATTCAGTTGTCCGGTTTATCCCATCAGCAGTGAAGTCTCTGCTGCATTATGAAGATAACTCCTCTACATTCCATTTTTAGGCTTTTTGAAGATATATAAATGTGATACGTAAAATATAACAAAAGGGAAAAAATATTGATCTAAAGTAATTTTTTTTCCTGGTTGTGATGGATCAACAGTGGAATCTGCTAACATCCAATAAACTGGTAAAATAGAAGTAAACTTTCCGGTATGTTGTCCATTTCGGATTTTATCTGTAGTAAAAGCGATTGGATATCTGTATTTGCAAAATAAACTTTTTATGCAGTTTACTTAAACGTTTTATAAAAAGTGAGATGAAGTTCAAGAGAAAACCATTCATTTTGTTCATTTTTCTTCCTAGTTGGCTTCAGCTGTCAAATATAATTTGGCCATGTCCCCTCCAGTTACCACAGACTCGGGCTATACCCCTCCTGATGGTGGATACGGATGGGTGGTTATCTTTGGAGCGTTCCTCTCAGCTGGACTTGCTTATGCCTTCCCCAAGGCTTTGACAATCTACTACAAAGAGCTCCAGACAGTTTTTAATATATCCTTTAGTCAGATTGCATGGGTATCTTCTATTATGTGCTCCATGACTTATGGAGGAGGTGAGTGAGGTTTAATTACTTTCTTCTTTTTTTGTTTTTTTATTTTCTTTCTTTTTTTGTTTTAAAAGAGTGAATCTCATTTCGCAAAACATAGCTGATATTGAGATTTTCATATGCCAATTATAAGGACTGTAAAATGACACTAAATTAGAAACATTAGCAAACAAGACATAGCATTCCAAAGGAGCAGCTGAATCAACACACACTTGAAAGCAATATCAAATTCTGTATTTTTCCAGAATAATTTATCAGCATGAAATAAACACTTCCTTCGAAAGTATAACTAGTACGATTTCCATTGATGCCGCTTTTGTTGTGTTATTTTAGAATTATGGATCAATTCTGTCATGTGCTTTAATAATTCTGTGCTTTAATAATCTTATTCCACGTTAAGTACGTGGAATGATAAGGATGTAAGAATAAACTGACAGGCAATAATGGCCACATAAAATAAACTCTCAAGTTAATGTTCAGTACAGTCAAGTAACTACATTGGAAGTTTTCTGTTTTCTGTTCCAATTTGACTATGAGCTCAAGTATACATCTATGTGCATACCTGAAGGTTACCTTTAAAAAAAAGAGACCCAATATTGCACACCTTGCTCTCTTTAAAAACAAGACTGTCATATTCTTTTGTGAAGTAGCTTTGAGTTTTGCTAATTTTTTTATTAAAATGAAGCATTTGGTCCTACCAGGACATCTCAGTGTCTTTAGAGAGAGATGGCCATTGACTTCTTCTGGGGTATTTTTTCAACTTCCCAGAATGTAGCCCTGATATTTCCCATCAATCTCCCAACCAAATATTAAGTGTAACCCTGCTAAGCATTTTTGTTGTTGTTGTTGTTCAGTCGCGCAGTCGTGTCCGACTCTTAGCGACCCCATGGACTACATTACGCCAGGCCCCCCTGTCTTGCACTGCCTCCCGGAGTCTTCCCAAGCTCACACCCAT
>JANHZU010001874.1:165015-177941 GCA_032468055.1 Acrochordus granulatus
AGTAAACATGGATATTGTCTTTTCTCTTATCAAAGAATTTAGCCATCTCAGTAACTTCCATTATCTTCACCAACCGTTCCTCCATTGTGGGTAATGCTGAATCTTTCCATCTTTGTGCATATAATAATCTTGCTGGACTTATCATGCCCCCCAAAAATCCCATAACTTTTTTTCTAATTGTTTTTTCACTGATTCCCAAAGAATAATTTCTGATTTCAATTTTATATTAATCTCTGAATCAGTGAATGTGTTTAAATCCTGAATTTTCTAGCTTTTTTACACATTTTACAGACATGACAAAATGTGCCTTCTTGTCGTGCACATTTCCACCATAAATTTGCACTGTAGACAACGGATAAATTGAGTTATAAAGCAATATAAATCAATGATGCTCTGCTGTATAGCAATATAAAATGGGTAACTCAGTCTAATTACAAGAGAGGGGTGCTGTCTCCCAGATATTCCTGGAGGAGTTTCTCTTAGTAAATACAGTACATGTCAAATGCCATCCGGCTGCAGACTTAATTGTGAAGAGCCCTTAAAATTTTAAGAGTATTGAATTCCTTTTCAAAAGGATCACTCTTGTGTTTTTTTGCATTAATTTGGCAGTTGTGCAGGCACAACTCGCAGTTTTAACTAATGATTCATAGCTGATATATCGCCATAGGCACTATGGCCTCATGGAAATGTATAATACTTTATACTGGTCAAGCTTATTTTTAGTTTCTTTCTTATCTGGAAATGGGAGTAATGCTAAATTGGTTTCGTGAATGAGGGTGATAGAAATAAAAAATTGCAAGAGTGTGTCTCATTATATGAATTTACAGTAAAATCATCTTGCCGCAGGTAAGCAAAGTATAACTACCAGTGATGATGAAATATATTCAAATTAAGTATTTACAAATAGGCATCATTTAGAAGTTCTTTTCTGAAGCTTGTATCTTTCAAAAAGTATCTTTGTGTCTTTCAAAGTTGCACCGAAAGTTAATTGTCTCATGTTTTCCATTTTAAATCTAACATTCTATATTTCTGCTCAACCTTTGAACATCGAAAAAAGCTACCTAGCGTCATAAACTGTAAGATATAGGTTAGATCTGTATTTACTGTTATAATTCTGTGAAAGGAAAGAATACAATTTCTTTTAGGGTCATTAGGCGCTAATTCAGACAGAATGGCTCTAATTCAGATAGAATTGCAGGGTTAATGTTTGATGAAACAATTCTGAAATTGTTTGATGAAACAGATTGTTCTTCAGACATTTGTGCTGAATACAGCAAACTGGAATGATACAGTTGCTTACATAGGGTGTTGTTGCATATTAAAAGCGTATAAAACAAGAATGGGTGATAGGCATTCTGGTCTTCTCCCCTCCCTTTTACTCCGAGCCAGTGATGGGTAGCTGTCCTTGAAAGCAGATTTCCTTCTGCAGCCTTGTGATGCATTAAGGGGCCAGAGAACAGATTTCCGCGCTGTTTCCAAGTATGCTCCAAAACTCTACATGTCTGAGCTTGCTCCTTTGCCAAGAGGAAGGGAAAAAGCAGAACCAGAGTTGTGCTTTTAGAGGCAAAGTACAGGTATCGGCAGTTCCTGTTGGCTTAAGGAAGAGCATGTTTTGCACAAAAAGTGAGGGCTATATACGAAAGATGGACAGGGTCTGGAGCCACGATGAGTGCCGTGTGCTGGGAGAGGCCTTCGTTTTTTAAAAAGTTAAATGTGTGCCTCAAACCTGTGCGTGGTTTAAAGTGTTGATTTGGCCTCTTATAATCCCTCTAAATCTCACAGGAAAGGTCACATTTGGAGCCTTGCCCACTTTGAAGGCATGAATGGCTTCAAAACCTTATGGGTTTCGTGCGGCTAATGATCAGCACTTCTTGTGAGAATGATTTAGAATTGTTCTGCTGATTGCGTGTAATCAAGTTAGTTTCCTGTCTTAGCAACCACATAGATAGACTTCCCCAGGCTGCCCCTTCGGATCCTCCAACCATTGCTGTAGTAATCCCATGCATTTCAAGACCAGCAACTCTTTTAATTTTCTCTTAAATATTTATTTATATTACGATTTTATTATTCTTAGAAATAATTCAGGACGGTCAGCATATTGAACACACCTTCCTCCTTCTGTTTTCCCCACAAGAGGAACCCCCTGAGAGAGAGCGACTGGCCCAAGGTCACCCAGCTGGCTTTCATGGCTAAGGCGGAATTAGAACTCATGACCTCCTAGTTTCTAGCCTGTTGCTTTAATCATTAGACCAAACTGGATCTCTTTACTGCTTTACTGTTGTCACCCTGTTTTTTTCTCTTGTTTTCTACCTTTCCTCGGATTATGGACTTTTCAGGGAAGCTAGATATTCACCTAATGGATCCAAAATATGATAAATTAAGCCTGGTTATTTGCGACTTGAGTGAGAACTGTGAATTGATTTGTTCTGTGAACTGTATGTTTGTTTTCTCGGCTATCCACATATTCTCAGGAGTCCTTTGCAACACCAGCCTTCAAAAATTTCAGTAGTCTGTCTATCCTGTATCTCCATAGTCCAACTTTCACTTCCATAGAGACATGTTATGGAATATGAATATTTTTTCCAGGGCTTTCATTGCTATTCTACTAATGCTGATTTGAAATATATTTTAGATTGTTGGTTCCTTTGGCTTACTTTTACAAAGTAGAAGTTATCCACCACTTCAGTTTCTTCTTTGTCAGTTTTAAGGCTGGTTGCTGTACATGTTAGTTTTCTTGGTCTTTATGAATGACCTTAGTCCCATTGTTTCACTGTGCTTCTTGACTTTTATTATTTGAGCTTCCTGGTTATTTTCATTTTCAGCCATCATCATAGTGCAGATTTTTGGTGTGCCTTCCTTTAATTTTAAAACCACTCTCCTCTTCCTCTAGCCCAGCTTTGCACAATGTAAATTTAGCATATAAATTGACTAAATAAGGAGAGAAGATACAGGCCTATCTCACTTCTTTGCCAATCTGGAGCTAATCTGTTTCAACATATTCTATCCATATGTTAGCCGCCGAGAGTCTTTGGATTTCGGCGGCATATAAATTTAATAAATAAATAAAATAAATATTGTGATTTGCTGTCTCTTGCATAAGTTTCTCATAATGAGATGTTCTGGGATTCACATTTTCCTAAGCACATTCTACAGTTACTGTGTCAAAAAATTAAAGACTTTTCTATAATCAATATAATAAAGCAGATACTTTTTAGTATTCTCTGGTTTTCTCAGGTATCCAAGATACATCTGGCATTTCCCTTTTCATGAATGGATGATCCTAAGCAATGTTTTGCTAGTATATTAAATTCAGGATGTTGTACAATATTTATTATTTATTCATTTGTTAAATTTCTGCACCGTCCATCTCACCTAAGTGACCCTGAGTAACCACTCAGTCACTAGCCTGCACAGTTTGTTAAGTCTCCTTTCTTTTGTATTGCTATATAGACTAACTCTTCCAATTTGTTGGTGACCGTGTCATTCTCCAGATTTGCTGGCATAATTTGATTAGAACTTTCACTAATTTTTCTTGTGCTGCTTGCTATATTTTGGTATAAATTCCATCCATTCCTATAATATTCCAGTTTGGTATGCTGATCCAACTTCATCTTCTAGTACTAAAAGTTCTTGTAAATCAGAAATGCCAGTTAAGGTTTCTTGGATATTGACGTCTCTGTTTACAGAATTTCAGTATAATCCTGTCTTTGAACTTGTTTGAATCAGTTGCTATCTGCCCATTGGCATTCTTTATTATAGTAATTTGGGACTGGAACCTTTTTTGAGCATGTAGATTTTTTAGATGTTCCTTGTTTTTCCATGTCAGTTTCTATCCTTGATGTCTTTACAGATGTCATCATTCTCTTTCTTGTCTTATCTAACAGCTCTTCGAAATTCTTCCTGAGATCTTTGTCTCTCTTGGCTTTGGCAGAAAGTGCTTCTTGTACCAATAATTGATCTCTGTGTAATCCATTTGGTGATCTCCAAGTATATAAAGACTGTTTTGTTTGTTTGAAAACTATATTATCAAAGAAGAAATAATTGGATTGGCAGAAACTGATTCATATCTGTTTCTTAGTCCATGCTATCCAACCATGTTTTTATTTTTGAATTTAATAAATATATATATATAGTATAGTTGCCCAAAGAGGCAGCATGCAGCAATAAAAAAAGTTTAAAAATACCCTAAACCCTCTCCTCTTGTCCCCATGGCAACAACAAACACAATCAAAGAAGCCATTTAATTGGCCCTATATCAACCTGGGGGCCCCAAGGCCGCTGACAGAACCATGTCTTCAAGATCTTTCAGAAAAGAATACCCTAGAGGGGTATTTTTACCTCCTGGAGGTAAAAATGGAGGGAGCCACTACAGAAAAGCCCATTTTTCTTGGTTCTACCAGATCGCAACAAAGTTTAAAAAACAGGCATCTGGACTGGATTTTTCTCAAGTTGAAGACGTTTCACCTTTAATCCAAAAGGCTTTCTCAATTCTGGTTCTACCAGATGTATTTTCTTAGTAGATGGGACGCACAACATGCCCTGCCTTCCTTCTCTGGTGGGCCAGTTAGATGTAACTGGGGAGAGGCAGGCCTTCAAATAACCTGGCCTCAAAATAAGAAGGGATCTAAAGATGATAAGTAGCAACCTGAATTCTATCCGGAAGTAAATCATCAGCCAGTGCAACTCCTGCAAAAGAAGTAACACATGTGCAAATTTGAGCTTATGCAAAACTTTGCAGGATGCTCTGTTTTGAACCAGCTGAAGGTTCAGGACATTGCTCAAGGGCAGCCCTATGTGGAGTGTATTACAATAGTTCAAATGGGAGGTGACCAGGGCATGGGTGACTATGAAAAGGCCCTGTTGGTTCAGGAATGGGTGGAACTGGCACATGCCCTCTATTCCTTGAGCAAGAGTTGTGAGTTCAGAAGATTATGCACCAGGTCTATCTGGGGCAGTGCAGCTTCATCCATGATCAAAGAGGGTAACAAAGTTGTCCTTCTTACTATGTCCAATTTTAGTATGCCAGTCTTCTTTCAGAAGCAGCACAATATTATAATAGTAAACAATATAATCTTCTGATAGGAACTACCCAATTCCAGTCCATTTCAGTTCATTGATGCCTAAGATATGGATATGTAGAAGACTGATTTCATCTTTCACTATATTGAGTTTTCCCATGGCCATGCTTCTTAACATTCTGCGTTTCCATTGTGATTCTGCCTTAGCAGCTTCAGATTTTCTTTTCCTCTATGGCAACATCAGTAAGTAGAGGTCCCAAAGTTTTGAATCTAGCCACATCCTACATTCTGTTGGCACTCTGAAAGATCCTCAGCTCTTCTTTACTATCATATTGAATGCCATCCTATTGACAGTCACTTTATATTGTCTACACGTAGAGTTTTCTTGCTAAATTACAGGAGTGCCTTTTCCTGCACAGTTTGAAGTGATGCTTTACGACTGTCACTAAAAGGATCATCTGCCTCTGGCATTTTCCGAAACATCTGCTTTCCAATAGAGGTGCCTGCTTGCTTTAGGTGGGCATCTGGAATGACTTTAGCCCCTTGGTAACCCTGCTGGGTATATATACTCTTGTCATACACTCCTGACATTCTTCCTTCATCCTTTCCTCATGATTAGCCAACATAACAGGACTTGGAGACTTACTGTTAATTTAATTTATGTATTTACATGCTGCTGATCTCTTAGTAATCAGTTGGCAATTACATATTACAATTAATCCCCCCCCCAACCAGCGATGTTCAGACTTCCGGCTTCCTTCCGCTGTTTTGGCTCGCCTCACCTCCAGGGTTGGCTCTCTCTGTCATGCAGAGCTGCGGCTCGAACTCTGGAGTCCCAGCCATTTCTGCTCGACAGCTACTGGGGTCATTAAGCTGCTACAACTACCATGCCTCTGTTGGAGATTTGTTGATGCATAATCGGTTTTAGCTGCAGTCCTTGACGTCTTGAGGTATGTTATGCATCCAAATCCCATAGCATTCTTGACCTTTGAAAGCAGTGTCAACAAAACAAATATATCCAGAGATGCAGAATTGAATGTAACCTCAGAATATGTCCTCTATTACTAGCTTTTTGGACCCATCTGATATGTGCCTTGGGTACTTGGACTATCAAAACATAGTTTATGTAAACAGCAAAAGTAGATGATCTGATTTCTGGTTTTCCAAATCTCATAAATGTCTAGAAATTCTCATCCCACCTAGATAACATCAGATGGGAGAGACACATCCATCTCCTTGACTACAAGTAGTTCTCAACCTACAGCCATTCATTTAGTCACCCTATGAAGTTACAGTAGCACTGACCAAAGTAACTTACCAACAGTCCTTTGACCTTCACAGCATCTCCACAATCACATGATAAAATTTTAGGGTTGCTTGGCAACTGGCATGTATTTATGATAGTTGCAGTCTCCCGGAGTCATGTGATATCCATTTGTGAGTTTCCCAGCTGGCTTCGAACAAACAAAGTCAATAGAAGAAGCCAGTTTCTCTTAATGACCACTTGATTCACTTAACAACTGCAGTGATTCTCTTAACAACTGTGACAAAAAAGGCCATACAATTGGGTGCAACTCAATAACAGTTTTGATTAGCAGTGGAAATCTGGCCCCAATTGTGGTAGTAAATTGAGGACTGACTATCTTTGGTTTGGGTGTGGAGACTAGAGAGATCTTGTGATGGCTCCCTTATTACAGTTAATATCCTCCCTTGCTCATATGCTTTTATAGTTTTTAGAGTTTTTAATGATGACTTTATGTTTATTGAATTTTACTTTTAATTAATTGTTGTATACCTCTCAGAGTCACGCTTTTGAGTTGGATGGCCATATAAATATGATAAATAAACTTTTAACAATATTAGAAATAAAAAACAAAAATTCCTGTGGCAATGATTTATAAAATTTGGATCAAACTTTTCATTAAAATTATCAGTGAGTTTCTATTTGTTCTTTCCAAAATATGGGACAGTTTGGGCTTTCTGTCATGTGTGTTTTCTTAACATCATATATCAAACTATAAAATATCTTAATTCCACTAAAATGAAGACAGAAGGGGATGCCTCAATATTGATAAATTTCCATCTGTATAGGAATGACTGTACAAAACATTAACATACTGTATTTCCATCTGTATAAAACTGAAGATACAAAGTTGTGATGTGATTTCTCAGTAACAAGCTTTTTTAAGCAATGAAAAATATTTATTTCAGATAGATTATATGGGAGAAAAATCATTTTGATGACCAGCTGCTATATATCGGTTCCAAGCTTTTAGCAACGGGGATTTTACGCTGATTTGTGTTAGATGATGCTTAGCTGCCTTGGATGTTCTGACAGTCATAGTTTTGACTGGCAGATCTCTTAGATATGCTGTTTGTGCTTTCCTTGTGATCCTCATTACATATGTAGATACTCTGATACGTGCTGTGCAAAGTAGGATATCATCAGTCCTGTCTTTGTTTGTGTTTGCAGCAGAAGAATTGTATTCTTGTAGCTGTTTTAATCTGCAGGCATTTATCCCGAGTGGAATTTGAACTCCTAATTCTAGGTTAGAGGTGATGTAGCTGTAGATGTAATTAGTAAGATATTGTGGTTAGCACTGACCAGTAAAGAGAGGGTATTTGTAAAAAAAAATGGGAAGAAAGGAGATAAAGGATCATGCATTTCTGAAGGTTAGTCTTGAGTTCAAAAAATACACAACACTTAATTGTCTCATTTTAAAACCATAATAATCTTTAGTTCCTAGAAAAAGGCAGATAACTTTTTGGGTTAGTTTGGATTTTAAAGAATGCATTGTGAATGTTATTACACAGTGACAGCCTGGCACAAAAATGGGATGGGATGCAATAGACTTGTCTGTTTACAAAATGGCTTCCATGGTGGGCATACCATGAGGTTGATCCCCACTGTTTATTCCACCCCTCAGGAATCTTTCTGCCCCTGCACTCTTTTATCATATTCCCAGTGTAGCTTTGGTTTTTAGATATGGACAAAAGAAACAAGTTGGCTTGAATCTAAACAACTGTAGGAGGTACTCTTTGTGTTTCATTCCTGCTTCTACTTCTCTTGAAACTCCTGCTATTTCTCTGAAATAAATTATACTTTTGTTCCAGTTTGCAGCAAGCTTGATAATATTTATTGATCAGAGTTTTCCTCCAAATGAAACTACAGAATTTCCCTGCACAGTAATATTTAGATGTTCAGAATGTGCTGTTATTAGGGCTGGGCTGGGCTTCAGATTCTGAGACAAAAAGGTGCCCAAATGTCTCTGCAGCATCTCACACTAAACCCATTTTTTCTAAGACTTGCAGCAGCAGTGGAGGGCACCACATAGTCTAGAGAGATGCAACTACTTTAATTAGTTGTAGACATTAACAACCATAATACATTAATACAGTCAGTAAAATAGGCAGTAAAATAGTGGTTTTGAAAGTCATTCTACAGGCCACCCAGAAGGACCAGTTTTTGTTAACTTTTGGAAAGCTCTAAGGGTGGGGGTCATCCTAATTTTAGGGGGCAGATTGTCCCCTAGAAAGGAAGCTTTTGCAGAGAACATTTACCACTGGCTATCCTGTTGCTATAGCTCCTGATAGGTCAGAATCCAAGCAGAGACAATCTAGGGTGGCATATCCACCTCATAAATATGCCCACATATGCACTAAAGTACTTTAGTGTCTTTAAATGTCTTTAATCTGAGGCACTGTACAGCTCTCCTAGTTTTCATTGCTTGTTCTTTGAAATTATTGGATTAAACTCTGGAATATACAACCCTGAAGCTCTTTTTATCACAGTTTATGATCTCAGCAAATGTTTTCTTCAGACAGCAGTTTCTCAACTGAATCTCTGAGCTCTAGGACATTGCACTATACTTAGGAAGTTAACTAGGCAACTGACCTTGAATATTTTTATCATAGTCAGAATTGTATACTTTTATTACTCAACTTTTATTATAAAATACAGTGATGGGTACAGAAAACCTATTTTAATAGGAGCATAAATAAAGTCTGAGATCATCGAGAAGTGGTTGCAACTCAGAGCAGATAAGTAAAGAGCATATGATTACCTAAATCATAGGTCCATAGAAATCAGCATCTTAAAAACAACTTGTTCGTTCCTAAGCAAGTTCCAAATGAAACATCCCCTTTCACGTTTTTGGATGAGAAAACTTCCTGCCACAGTTATTAGCTACTCCATGTCTGTGATGAAGAGATGCCAGTATCTCATTAACTTGTCAATGATGGTATCAGATGTACTAATTCTGCTCTACCTGTTCATCTAAACATTAATACCGTTTTATAACTGTTAAGTGACTTAAATTGAAGATAAATGGCATGATGCGAGTCATCTGCAGGTTCTCTTGATCCCAAAATGTCACACAGAATCTAAACAGAAGAGCTATAACAACACATTTATGTAGGGGTAACTGGTACTCCTGTGTAAAGAGAAGCAACTGCCACTGTATATTGTAAGACTGTCTGCCTGTTATACATGTCTGTCTGTGTTCATATGGTTTTGATGCAGGAAAAAGAGGTGTTTTCAAAAGTTACAGTGTGATGTAGCCAATTTAGAAGAAGAAGAAACATGCAGATAAAAAATGATTCTCTCTCTCTCTGTCTCTCTTGCTTCTCAACAGTGAAAAGAAATGTCATGGGGGAAAAACCAGTAGGTGCTTTTCCATTCTTCCTATTTTACTCTGTTTAACAATTGTATTTTCAATAGGGTTCCAACTTTGCATTATGGCAGTCAAGAGACAGATCACTAGATCACATATGTTTCTTTTAGGACTGCGCAAAGTGTCTGAAAGATTTCTTTTTTATATATAGTACAGTGCTCTGTAATCTCCAGCATCCCATAAAACATAAAAATGCTTAGCATGGAGTTATTGATACCCTCTGAGTTTGATTGTTTGCTTGCAGATATTTTATTATCTGACTAAGTAACATTATCAGTGAGTACTGCTGATGTTACTTAGTCAAGTAGTGAAACATCTTCAAAACAAATTCAAGAGCACCAAGTACTCCACAAGTCAACCCTGAGCTACATATATTCTTTTCTGTCGGAATTTCCTTCTTTGCAGAAACTGGAAAGCATCCCATTCTGGTCAAAGAAATGATTGTAGTAGTCTACAATCTACATACAGACCTGTTCATAACCAAGGAAGATCTGGAATTGGAGAGAGGGAGAAATATATGTTAAAACCAAGCTTAGCATAAAATAATTAGTAAATATTTAAACAGAAACAGAAGGTATCTCTGGAAACCCTTTTGACAGAAATCCGAAATGATCAGGAAAAAGACAAATTCAATTATATACAAATACAGCAAATAGGCTTTATGGACTCTAAAAGTGCAATACGATAAAGCTGCTAATAAAATAATATTTGCTCCAATAATTTAATAAAATGTAAATAAATGTTTTATAAAATATAAACATAGTGTAAAATAATGCATTAGCTTAATCTGAAGAATACAAGCATGTTCAAGAATTGGAAGCAGCCATAAAATTGTTTATCTGAGATAGAATATTTATGAACAAAATAATTATAACTCTCACATTGCAACTTAATGCGATGTGTAAATCCAAATCAATAACTAAAGCAGAATTTCGAGTGAGCTGAAAGCATGATTTGAGAAGGAATTCCAGTCACACTGTAGTCATTCATTCAAAGCAAATATCTTTGTAGGACCTTTGTTCTCATTCACCTCTGTTTATCAGATAGGACATAGTGATGTTGTTTGCGCAATTGCTTAGGTAATACTTATAATGGGTTAGCAAAGAGTACCTAGTTTTGTGATGATAATGCCTTTTTTCAGATTCAAGCTTGGCTTCAAAGTGTACATAAAAAAGAAATTACATTAAGTTAAGAGACTGTTATCCCTTGTGTTTGCTCATTGGCAAATGTTTTAAACTGTTTTAACAATGGATGAGGCATTGCATCACCACATTTTATTAAGCTACAGTGCTGAATCAGTCAAGATTATGTGAAATAAACAATAGGTGCCATTTCTAAAACAGTACAGGTCCTTCCTGTTCTCCCAATGTGAAATCGGGTTTTATTAAGTACAGATTGGAATCCTGCATCCAGTTCTGGTCTCCACAATACAAAAAAGATACTGAGGCCCTAGAAAAAAGTGAAGAGAAGAATAACAAAGATGATATGGGATCTGGAGGTTAAATTGTTCAGCTAAGGGAACTAGGTATGTTTAGCCTAACAAAGAGAAGGCTTAGAGAAGGCTGATAGCAGTATTCCAATATGTGAAGGGCTGTCCCAGAGAAGAGGGTGTTGATTTATTCTCCTTAGCAGAACAAGAAGAGAGGGAAATCCAACCTGCAAGTAAGGAGGAATTTCCTGACAGTAAGAGCAATTCATCAATGGAACTTCCTCCCTTGTGGAGTTGTAGGTGCTCTGTCACTGGAGGTTTTCAAGAAAAGATTGGATAGCCATTTGCCTGGAATGGTTTAAGGACTCCTGCCTTGGGTTGGACTAGATCTCCAACGTCTCTTCCTTGATTCTATAAAAAGGTACAGATGAAGGTATAGTCCCAGTGATACAGTGAGATAAGCTCTCCAACTGCTGCAGATCACATGGAAGGGCAAACCAAATGTCAAGCTTCTGTACAAAATTGAAAAAAAATTGTCCAGATACTCAACAAAATAAGAAACTAGATGAGTGGATTGCTCACTGCGCATATGAGATTTCAATTATTTCTAAAAACCTGGTTCTTCTTTTTCCCCTTTCTTCTTATCATTCTACTTTGTTTTGTGTCTCTGACGCTTGGTAATAGGTGGCAGTTGGTATCTAAACTAGCTATCATTCATGCTCAGGGAAATGGCTGTGGTAAATAAATGCACACATTTACATATTAGATAATTAAACTTTGGATTTCACTGCCATGAGATGTGGTACTGGCTATCAACTTGGCTGGCTTCAAAACAGGATTGGGCTAAATCATGAAAGTCTTGGAGATCAATGGCTATTAGTCTTGATGGCAGAGTGACTAGTGACTGCCTAAGAAGACCAACTGCTGGGAGACTAATGGCTTCCCTGTGCAGTTGGCTGGTCATTACAAGAACAGACTGCTGGACTATCCAGCAAGACATTGCTTATGTTCTTATGTAGGGTCAAAGGGAATGGAGAAATGGACCCCCTCCTTAGGGAAAGCACCAATCATAAAGCCACCCCCCCAGCTCAAACTGTTCTCCAATAAATTATAAAGGTCTTCTAGAGTCCAGGGACATATATATTAATCATACCATTCTCTATTTGTGGTTGTTATTGTAAACCTACAAAATATTTATTAATTACAATTGCTTATGCATTCTACATTCATTTGTCTCATTGTACCCTCCCATTGTACAGGGACTGGGAAAGACAAAAATGCCCTGTATATATGGTAGTAGGGAAGTATTAGGATTTTCTGACCTGTTCAACCTTCCCTTACAACCTTTGTCATGTGTCATCATGTGTCACCTCAGTTGTCCTTTGTTGAACATTAGGTTACTGGGTCAAATATGATTTGCTACATACCAGTTAACATTCTTATCTCTAGTCCTTGTCTGATTTCAAAATTAGCATTGTTATTTCTTCACCTTCTTACACATACACATTATTCTGCATGGACAAACTTTGGTTGTTCTATCCATCTGCTCCTCCCAATATTTTAGTTTTTTGAAACACCATTATGAACTCTGGTTTATTCAACCTAAAATCACATTAGCTGAGTTCATATAATATATTAGTCCAAAATATGATTATAATAAATATTTGTATACATAGACTTCAAATGAAAACTGTGAAGTCTATCATGGGACTGTGATTCATCTTGATAATTTCTGGTTCATAGTTTAATTGCTGCATAAAAATCACAAGCCAGCTTTTTGTTTTCTGTGTTTTTCCCCAGCTCTTT
>JANHZU010001875.1:18424-29954 GCA_032468055.1 Acrochordus granulatus
CCTTCCTTCCTTCCTTCCTTCCTTCCTTCCTTCCTTCCTTCCTTCCTTCCTTCCTTCCTTCCTTCCTTCCTCTCTATCTCTCCAATTAACTCTTCCTCCTATCTCATCTCAATTCAATTGTGCTCCACTTCTTCCCTTCAGTTCCCTTCCCTTCCCTTCCCTTCGTCTTACCCTCTAATTCTAGTTTTAATTCTAATTAATTATTTTTTGCTGATTTTGTTGCAAGGATGGTGGGGATGTAAATGAACATGCATGTATTGCTGCCAGTGTTTATATATATTGTCCTTTTTCTGTCAAATAAAGATGAAGATATACATTGCAAAATACAGTGTTCTTATATTGACTTGTATGATGAAATTGTCAACTACTATAGATAAATAAATAAACACAAGAAAGAAAATAGCACCCATTTGTATCTGGAAAATTCCAACAACACACTTTTGTAGCTCGCAGATGGCAAAGGCACATGTACTAAATAAACAGTTCTAATGACTACTAAGAATACTGGCTCTTGTTCACAGCTGTCTTTGTTTGGCTTCATTTATACAGGTGTTACTTTTTTTGTAAAAGGAGGGGGGATTCAGTTATGTAAGAATTCCAGGAAATCAATCAAACAGAAACAAAGAGTGTAATTCAGAAGAATTTTTTTCCTTCTCATCATCCTTATAAAAACAGCTCCAATAGCCAGACCCTTCCTAAAATATCATCTGAGCAGAGATTTCTATCTGTCCCTAAAAAGTCCATTGTCGCTGTCAGTGGGAAAATGGACTCACACTGATATTCTCTGAATGAACTGGAAAGCCAAGCAATTAGGAAATAATGAAACTATTCATCCTAAAATACCTGCTCTATCTTGTCGTAAACAAGTGGGTTTCTTTCCTGACTTTTGCAGGCATTTGTCTATTTTGAGAAGCACTGCAAAGGCAATGATTCATGTCTGCATAATGCTGGCTATATAATTAGAGACAAAGGAGGCCCTCTTGGGAAGCAGCCACAAAGGAGCTGAGATTTGTGTTTGTATAATAATAAATCCCATATGTTTCATAGCACTTATATAGCTAGAAGCTGACTTGATTAGGCCAATCAGATGCCTGGACCTTGAACACAAAGGCCTCTCCAAGATTCCCAAGTTCAGTAAACCCAATCTGCAATTATGGCAGCAAACAAACCCAAGTTGCAAAATGGTAAGTCAACCAAGCCAAGTGACACATCAGCAATTCTTTCAGTAGACTTCTCAAAAATTTAATTTCAAAACTATTTTTTGTTTCTGATAAAGGAGCTCTTTCAGAGAATAGCAGTCTACATATAGAATCCTTTTCGCCATTTTGTAAAGATGATAATTTACTCTAGGTCTGCCCCACTACTTACCTGACTTGGTGGCTTGTCACTGAGAAAGTGGGCTTCTAACACAATTGTCTTGCTTATGCAGAAGTAAGCTACACTGAGTATCATATTGGCTGAAGAATTATAGAAACTGAAGCTGCAAGCATCTGGAGGGAATCAGAAAAGGAGACTCCTAGATCATACACATAAGGAATTTTAAACACATGAAAGCATTATAGCAATACTAACTTAAAACATCTAGCAATATTGCGGCTTTTCTTTCTTGATAATCAGTCAGTGGAGGTGCTGACTTTCATTACAATTGCAGCCAAGAAGGAAAATGTTACTATTCTATGCGCTATAGTCTTAGCCTTATTTTCACTACATTTTGCTCAAAACCAATATTTTTTTTTAAAAGGATCTTATTTGACATAAGAATTACTTGATATAATAATACAGCGATGGTGTGGATGGTATTCTGTAAGAATATAAGAAGAGGCCTGTGTTTCACACACAACCTTTGCTTTCTTTTTAGTCAAACATGTTCTGCTGTTGTTTATCAGTAATTGTCCTGTATGCTCTCCTTCTGTAAATCCTATTTTCTCGTTCAATGTTAAGTGAAATTGTAGTATTTGTCTTCTTCATTATGTCTTTACTGTATTTTAGCTTTTTCTCACTAAACCTTGATCCTGCTTGCAGAACTCTGTGCAAGATGAAATGTGTTCATAGTTCAGCCAAGGGAGCATGGCTAAACAACAGTGGCAACCTTCTCTTTGACTAAGAATTATCTATACATCCTAATTTTAAAACATTGTAACAGCCTCTTAGATCATGAAAAATTGCTGATGGGTATCACAGTCTCGAAATGCAAAATGGCTCTGTAGATGATACAGTCAATCCCAGATTCTTGAAAGATCCTAAGGATATTTATAGAATACTTTAAAGTTATAAACACATCATCACATTAAACTGAGGAATGCTCTGAAGGATTCAGAACTGTTATTATCCACCATTCTGCCCTTGTAGAAGTTATGTTTATCTGTTATAGTCAGCTAACTTGGTAAAACCTGGGGAAACTAATGCAAAAAAGGCATCAGAATGCTCGAATTTCAGAGCGCAGAATCATCCAGCAGAAAGAATAGAGAGAAGCCAATATCTTCTATTCTTTCTTTGATTTATGGAACTCCTAAAACTGAAGAACATGGCTACTTTGCAAGCAGGACACACAAGGCACTATACCATTGGCTTCTGCCATATGAGCTCTACATCCATACATTTTGTCAGCAATTCTACGAGGGACAATATCAATGCCATACCTAGATCCATTTGTCTTCTGTCTCAAAACTATTTTGAGAATGCACACTCAGTTCACATGCACTATAAAGGTAATAGCGGTGAGAAAGAAAAGCCAAACCTCCTTAACAAATGTGGCCCAAAGGAGTAGCATTTGGTGCCACCATGCAGTGAGTTAAAAAAACAGCAGCAAGGTTTTCACTGTGTAGCAATCGTTTTGTAGTTGGAGATAGAAGACTCACATCTGGAACCAGGCTGAGAAAAGCTTGTTTAAGAGAATAGATCTTAAGCTTGTTTAAGGGAATCTACAAAAGCTTGTTTAAGAGAATCCCTTCCTATTCTTGAACTTCCTACTCTGTATAAGTTACAATAAACTGTGGTGTATCCAATATCATGGCACAGTTGGCTGAAGGGAAAGAAGCCTCAGATAGTCCCCAGTCTGTCAGAGACACCTCAGACCACCTTTTTACCTCAGAAAGCATGAGGTTGCTAGGGGATTAGGAAATCAACTGCTGTTGCTATGGTAATGATAGTTCATCACCCTTCTGTGCACTGAACAGATGAGTACACAAGGAAATTATAAGAAAGATGTGGAAGCAAACTAGCTTCCTTTGCATCACAAGGGTTTGTTCAGGTAACAGAAGCAAAGGAGCCTTTGTGCTTCGTTGCTCTTCCTACATTGACAAAGACAAGGAAACAGGGAAGTTTTGTTATTATTGGATTTAAATAATTAATTTGTAATAGCTACTTGCTGGGCTTCAACAAAATACCTACCATAGGAGTAATTTTGCGTAGTTTGAGATCATCTTCACTAGTGACTTTGTGGACCCAGCCAGATAATTTTTGTCAACAATTTCCTAGAGATTTCCTGGTGCTTTTCCATAATTCTGAGCTTAGCAAGGATCTGCTCCGTACTGCTACCTAATTGGAAATTTAACATGGGTTGTCTCAATACTGTAAATACTGTAACAAAACGTTTTCCTCTCTTTCTTTTAAATATCTTTTAAGGTACAAAGTACTCACTGCATGGACTCAGGGAGTGTATCTAGAGGCTTCTAAATCTTGGCATCTGGACATTAATTTTTGGTGTTATTGTAAGCTTTCAGCCTTATTTCAAGGCCATTATGTTTTATCAGGAGAAGGATAAAAGTCATGTAAAAGTTATTCATGGGGATAAGTCAATTCTACATCTACTGACTTTTATCCTTCTGAAACAACATGTTTGATAAAGGCCTTGAGATAAGGCTGAAAGCTTACAACAATATCAGAAATAGATGTGTTTCATTCCCTGGATGACTGAGGATTTTATAGCGTTTGACTCAGGGACTTCTAATATCATAGGAGTTTCCAATTTGAGGAGATATCATCACTAGATGGAATGTCAACAGAGCTGGAGCAAGTTAAGGAAGGAATCAGGCTCCAATACTAACACCATCCTGGTTTGCTCCATCTTAGTAGTTGTCCTCATGCCACATGCTGTGTTTGGAAACAATGGAAACTGGAATGGAAACAATGGAAACTGTGTTTCAGTCCATAATCAAAGGCCTTCTGAGGCAACAAAGATGTTCAAATTCTGTGCAGATTGAGAGATGTCTGTCTTCTTCAATGGAAGCCTATGAATCACATTTTGTTATAGGTGTCTGAACTACATCCAACTGAAGTGAACAAGGCTATTCCAGAAACTCCTTTAGAGGGTTATTAATTTTAGGTCTAAAAGGAAATATGCTAGGGAGAGGAAAAAGGAAGATAGGGAGGGGGATACTTCCACCCAACTTTAAATAACTGACAATTCTAGTTTCCATTCAGGAATGTCTTATTCAGACATAGTTCATTCGAGAGGGACAGTAAGGTAAGATAGTTCCATGCTATCTACCTTTTTGCAAGCTAATTTTTCACACTGTAGCATTAGCTGTCTAACGTTTTGCAGAGAACTTACACAGGAACAGCTTCAATATTTGAAACATTGTGCAAATTTCACCCAAATTCTCAAAGAAAATGGAAGAGCATTCTCTTTCGTTTTCTCTCTCTCTCTTTCTCTGACTTAGGAATGAATTTGTGAATGTGTCTTGCTCAAAAACATTCTTCATAGATCTGTCTAAAATTCATCAAGGTTCAGAAAAGGTGCTGGCTTGCAAATTTCATCCAATAGTAGACATTTGTTGATGTCTTTATGAGAGTTGTGGTGGAAAGAAATGAACTGACCCTTTGCTTAGATCGGAACCAAAGTATGTGAGATGTCAGCCAAAATTGCTGAACTGAAGTGGTCTCCTTACTATAATACCAAAGTATTAATCTGTTTTTTTCTGTTCATCTGTTCAGAAAGGATTGTGCTATCAAATTTTCAGTATAAATTAGCTCTGATTTAGAATTAGCATCAAATTCTAATTTGGTAGCTGTCAACAAGTCTTCTGGGTCTTCCAAAATATGCCTTCATAATATCATTTTTATAAAGCAGGCACTTGTATGATTATCTGCCATAAAAACAAAATGCAAGAATATAGTATGAGTTTGAAATAGGTTATGGCCAGCAAGAAAATAGATGTGTTAAAATCTCAGATGGTTCTTCATTTTTTTCTGCTCCCTACAGAGAGATATAGGATTGGTTGCTGTTTCTACTTTTCCCTAAAATGGACATACTCACCTTCACATTGTAATATTCCACAATATATATATATATATATATGCAGAATATAGTAGCCTTTTCTGATGCTTTTGTGTAACTTTATTTTGGGAACTGTTGTTCTCTCTCTATGTTCTTCTGCAGTTTTGAAGGTCTTGTATGATAAGCATTTATGTATAACAAGCCATAGTTCTCTCCCTTGAAAAGTTTCTTGCTGAGTACTGATTTGCATTTTAATCTTAGGCTGATAATAATAGTCATCATCTCTCCCAGTCCAAGTGAATAATCAGATTTGCCTGAACAAATTGATGAGAAAATAGTGTCTTGTTTTTTAAATCATGTTTACAGCATCAGTTATCCTGAGGTCACAGTCCTTTACAATTTGCATCAAATTCACATTAACACCATAATCTGGGTAAGCAGATAAACTTTTGGAGAAAAAATGGAAGCGAGAGGAAGGTTTTCTAGTTGATTAGGATTTCATGACTTTTCATTCTTTTCACTCTGGAAAAAGTATCTGTATAAATAAATAAAAGGAAATTGCTAGAAGTGATTTCAGATTGCAGTGAAGAATTATATCTGGATCCCACCTGAATCTTTCTGGGATTAACTGTATCTTACTAAGAATTCAGAGCAGCTCGGTTTTAATGCTGTTCCATGTCAATTCCTTTATCTTTGCCTTTCATTCAGAAGAAAACATGAAACAGAAGAAAATGGAAACAATCTGAAACTGAGAATGATGCCACAGAATTATTTCTCACCGCATTTTTGCCGAAGATAAATCTTTGTGTCATCTTCATCGCTTTATCTGCATTTGTAGTTCCAGTTTACATAACAGGTTCTGTGGAAGAAATTTTCAAATCCTTGACAGCAGGCACATGTTCAGAATATATAACTATTTCATGGTTTAAAAATAACCCTTACATCTGTTAATAGCTGCTATCAAAGTCCTATCTGAATCTCCAAGCAATCTTATTTTCCCCATTTTTTTCACAGCCACGGAAGGTCATCTTCTTTAGAACTTGGTGTGACTTCTCATAATTTGATGGCATTTGACTCAGCTGACTGGAAGGGCAAGTCCCAGCCAATATCCTCTAATCCTGAGTTGCCTTTTGCTGAACAGGAAGCAAAAATTGTGGGCATTACATAAAAGCTTTGTAAGCTTGTATCCTGTATAGATTTCTTTTTTTGTTGTCTTAAGTTTTCATAAAAGGACCAGGGAACCTTGCTCTTGGTTGGAGTTCTCCAGTTCATTCCCTGAAATCCATCTTTTGCAGAGCAAACATATCTGGGAGGAACACTAAGAGTATCAAGAAGCACTTAAATTTTAAAAATACAAGGTTATTAAGGAAGTTTCCTCCTGTAATAAAAAGCCAGCATCTCTGAACTTTCTGTTCTCTCTCTCTGTGTGTGTGTGTGCGCGCGCGCACATGCACTTTCAAGTCAGTGCTGACTCCTTGCAACTGCCTGGACAAGCCTCTGCAGTTTCTTGGCAAGGTTTTTTTGAAGTGGTTTGCCATTGCCTACTTCCTGCGGCTGAAAAACTGGCCCAAGGTTCGTCAGCTGGCTTTGTGCCTGAGACGGGAGTAAAACTCATAGTCTTCTAACCTGTTGCTTAACCACTGCAGCAAATTGGCTCTCATTCTCATAGTTGGGGGAAAGAAAAGAATTAGGAAGTAGAAGAGAATGGAAAACCTAACAGGATCATTCTCCCACTTATGGGAAAGCAGAGAAGACATGATGGGCCTTTCACACTGCTGAGCTGAAGTGCTTTTCTCCCATACTTGAGTCAGCAGAAAACTATGCCAGTATGAAACTTACAACCTTCATTGCTGATGCTGCCCTGCCTCTGCTTGGTCTCTTTGAGGTATCACCAAATGGTGTGGTTCTGATTATGCATGCGTAGGGTACAATGAGCACGGTTTGGATTCTTCTCCCTTTTCTTCCCTTTCTTAATCAGATAGGAAAGCAAATGCTGGCTTCCAGAGCCATCCATATTGTGCTTGGGAGGCAATCAGGATGGGGAAATGTTGGTCCTGCCATTCCACCTTTATGCTTTTTCAGGTCAATCTCAACTCTATAAATTATGCTTGGTAAAGAACTGACATGTGACTTCTGAACCTCCACCAATTAACAGAGTAATTAACAGAGTAGCTGCCTAATACATTTTATACAAGTTAGGGACTATGTTGGGAATCACAACCTCCCTGTCATCCTGCTGATATATCAGTGGGAATACACTGGGAGGAAAAGTTATATATTAGTTTAACTGGAGAGTTGCATTTACAGAAACTGGAAAAATGAGATTTGATTCTGCAAAGAGATAATTGGCTGGTTTTGGATTTTTTTGCTGCCTAGACTATTACATAGCCTGCAGTCCTGCTTATAACAATTATTATCATTGTCGTCTTTAATATGAAAAAATGGGGAAGTGTTAAATATGTGACTAGGAAATAATCATATTGGCTGTGTTTAATTTAATTCAATCTAAAGAAAATCAAATCAAATTTTTGTGCTGCTCTGGCCAACTTTTTGGAATGGTGCCCCAAGCACACTAATCAAAGGCTAAGTATGACCCTCAGCATGGAATAAATTCATAAAATTATAGCATTGTGGAAATGGAAAGGGATTGAAGCGTTCAATTCTTGCAGGAAAGCCAGTTAAATTTTCATTTAAAGGTGGCTGTCCAGGGACAGAAAAACTATAATTTCTGTAGGCAGACTGCTCCGCTGTTCCTGTCAGAAAATTTATCCTTATAATTAAATGAAATTTAGGTTGTTGTAATTTGTACCCATTATTTCTGGTCTCAGTTTCTGTGGCAATGGAAAGTATAATAGTTCTCAACCATCTTCTTTATGGCACTAATATCAGGTCTCCCCTCAGTTTCTCCAGACTAAACATCTCAGGTACCTTCAGCCTTTCTTATACCTATAGGATCTTTGTTGCCCTCCTCTGTAACCCTTTCTAACGTCTCATTATCTTTCTGCAGTGGCATCACAATCATGCACCATAGTTCAGGTCTGGCCTCACCAATGCAGAGGAATAAAGATTTGACGTATGTTTGTTATAAAGTTTATTTTAATGGATTCGGCCTTCTGGTAGTTTTTTCACACTATTGTTTCATGTTCAGCTTGTGTCAATGACGACTCTCAGTTCTTCTCCAATATAATGCTATAATATGTGGGATGTATTTTTTCTTCCTAAATGAAATTTCTCCCTGTTGAAAGATATTCTGTTCTCCTCAGTCTAATCCTCCAACGCGTCTTCCTGAATGTTGGCCCTTACTCCAAATTTTGTGACATCTGCAAATTTGTAAAGTACAGTACAGTGGAACCTCACAAGACGAGACTAATCTGTTCCGGAAGAACGCTCTTAGTATGAAATGCTCTTAAAGCAAAATGAGGTTTCCCATAGGAAACAATGGAAAGTCGGACAATCCATTCCATGCCCCCCAAAATATTCACCAAAAAGTCATTTTCAATGGAATTTGATATAGAAATGATTGTCCCTAACATCTGAAACAAGTATCAATGATTAACACACAATGTAAAGCAGAAATAGAACAAACTAACCAGCACTTATGGATCTGCTTTGAGGCTGCTGCTAGGCCTTGGCTGCTGCTAGGCTGGCTTCTGTCCAGTGCTCCCTGCTGGCTCAGAGGATCCGCTGCCACCGCTGCTGAGGCAAAACTGCCTTTTCCCTCAGCAACGCCTTTCCAGAAGTCTTTCATGGGTGGTTTGGAAATGTCTCTTGCCTCCATATGAGGGGAGAAGAGAAGGACAGCAGGGATGATGGTGCCAGGTGATGAGGGTTTGTGTGTTTTTGTGTGTGTGCACTTTGAGAACAGTCCCAGCTGGCACAAGTGAGACAAGAGGGAGGAGAAGAGTGGGAGGGGACTGCCTAGAAGGAGAATCTGGAGTCTGAAGTCTCAGGAGTTCCATCTCTTGAACGCCTTTCACTTAATTTATGCTGTTTACACAGTGAGAGAGGAGAACCTTTCAAATCATCCCTGGCTTGCCTTGAACTCTGCTTTTTCTTCTGTCAACGTACCTGGAGACTTCACTATGAGATCCGCATACAACACCCTTGCCTTCTCAGAGATGATGTTCTCAGTCACATGAGAAGCAACTTTTCTTTGTCTTCCAGAACATATGGGCATTGCTTGGCTATTCTGGTGACTCCTTTCCCTGGATCTAGCCCCTTTATCTCTTCTTTCTTCTTTAGGATGATGCAAATTGTCGATGTCGACCTGCTGTACATTCTGGCAAGGTCAGTCACACGCACACCTCTCTTGTGCTTCTCGATGATTTCCTTCTTCAAGTCTACCTGAATCACCTTCTTATCGCCTTTCATTTACACTTCTTCAAGGGACTTCCCTCACACACACGTGCTCACAGTACAACACACGCACAGTAACAAAGTAAACTATACATGGCAGTGTTGACAGAACTCTCACACAGTTGCTGCCTGAATGGGAAATACAGAGCACGCTGATTGATGACGCATAAATTGTCGCGTGAAGTTTGCTTGTCTCGTGAGTTGCTGCTCATCTAGCAGAATAAATTTAATTAATTTTTGCTCGTCTTGTGAGGTGCTCGTCTTGTGAGGTTCCACTGTAGTTGACTAATTCTGTTATCAAGATCTCTAATAAAAGTGTTGAATAATACAGGTCCCAAGACATAACTGTGTGAGACTGTGCCATTATACCATACCCTTAATATATTGAAAATGTAAATAGATACAAATCTAAAGCACCTTGCAAGCTGAAAAAAATGTTCTCTATCAATGTAGAGAACAAAAGTTTCTTAGATACCTCAGTGTCATGAGCCAATGACAGCATTTTGAAGGAAGGAACTCTAGGGAACATCAACAGTACTATAAGGCAGGACCAACAGACAAACAAGCCAGCAAGTCTGACAAATAAGCCAAATGTCAGAGACAAAAGATAATCCTGGAAGCAGGATCTGGGTTCCATTCAGCAATAAAGTTTAAAAATAACTGAGAATCCACCCATATGTCAAAGAATAACCACTGGATCCAATTTCCAGGATACAGAAAGAAGTTGTTGTTCCAAGCAAAGTTTGACTAATTTCCAGCCAAAATATTCTAATGGGCAGCTTGGGTAGGTAAGCACAATGACTCCAAAATCTAAAGGCACTTTACATAGAAGCACTCACCAGAACCTCATTCAATAAGAAATACAGGATCAGCAATTTCTGGGACCTACAAAAACCTATCAGAGCAGCAGAACATACAAAGCACTTCTACCCAGCAAAAATATCAAATAGACATGTTTTTCTGCTTTGTTATAAATTTGGGTTCAGGAATGTGATCTTGAAAACTTTCTTTCCAGGAACAGAATCCCATAAAATCAATCAAATCAAAGAAGAAACGTATAACTTAGGAAGAGCATCTGGGATTGGTCTGTAAATATTTCAAAGGATAACAGAAGTTGTTGCCTTTATGGGAAAAATAGTTACAGTAGAACAGGAAAAATGGATTGAAATGTATACTAAAATAATATCATTAATTAGATGCACTGTATTTCTGTTATAATTAGAAGATCACTTATCCATATTTACAATGCTCTTACTTTTGGGTGCCTTGATGATTTTTTTTCCTCTGAAATTATCTTTTGTGTTTTGCTCAAAAGAAAAATAACATGTTTCTAGTACTGAATTAATAATAGCTTCCTAATTCAATTTTAAACTTGCTTTTCAAATCCAAAGTGCAGAAAGCACTGGATACAGATATCTTGTAAAAGAGATGTTCCTCTCTCAGTTTGTTTTTGGTTCCATATAGCACTACCATTGCAAGAATTACACTGGTTGTTAGTTAGCTTCTTTCTGGGTTAAATTCAAGTGGCAGCTGTCCTCTTTAAACCTCGTAATAACTCAAAACCTGGCAATCTCTGACACCACTTATCTCCAATAGATAATAAGATCTCCAAACAATAAGATCTGGCAAAGTCAGATTGCTTCTCTCAGGAAATGCTGTATCAAAATGAGCCTTCTCAGAGCCTTCTGAGATCATAAAAATGCTGTCATTCATCTGTACACTCCCTCAGTATCCATATGGCTTGTTCCCTACTGGGTTTTAGGAAACTCATTAATGTGTCATTCTTCCAGCAGACCTTGGGGTTGGCTGGTTGTGATTTTATTCCATTTGACAGTGGGACACATTTTATCAGTGATAGCTGGTTCTTGATGTTATCTTTCTGGTTAGCCTTTTGATTTTTACACTATGTTTTATGAATGTAAATTTAGAAATGTTGGAATATATGGCATTCCTTTA
>JANHZU010001875.1:31679-51159 GCA_032468055.1 Acrochordus granulatus
TCTTTATTTTGAGATTGATAAATAAAGTTGACATTGATAAATAAAGAGTATCTTTATTTTGAGATTGATAAATAAAGTTGACATTGATAAATAAAGAGTATCTTTATTTTGAGATTGATAAATAAAGAGTATCTGCCGTAGTGTTGACATTGGTTTTAAACTTAAATTGTGTTCATCTCCCCAAACTAGGTCTCCCTAATCTTTTAAACAGGCTAGTAGATTCCTAGAAACTCGTGCATGGGGTGCATCAAGGCAACTGCAAACAAAGCACTCTGCAAAAAAAAAAAGGCCCAGGGCTTGAACAGGAAGATTCAGCTACTATTGCGGAGCATTAAAACATTTCGGCAGGAAATATTTAATTGTTAAATATCCCCCTGCACATCACTCTTCAACCAAAGCCTGCTTGTTAACTCCAAGGAGAACCCCACGAAGATCAACAAAAGCAGCTGGTGTGATGGTTAGCAGCTACCACACACACCGAGACGGGAAGCTGTTGTGTCAATCGAAGCCCGTACTGAGCCACAGCACAGCCACAGCAAGGTGATCTCTGATAAAACACAACGTGCCACGTACAAAAATAAAGCAATTAACTTCATTAAAGTAGAGACTCCCTTGGGCTGAGCTCAACTTCTCAACACCCAAGCGGTTTTAAAGTTCCCATAGAAAAACAGAAAAGATGGCTCACAAATGTGCAGGTAGTCCCTGCTTTATGACCATTCGTTTAACGGCCGCTCTACGTTAACGAAAGCACTGAAAAAAGTGACTTAACGACTCGGTATTTACAACTGACTGTCGCAGAGGCACCGCGGTCAGCTGATCAAAATTCAGGCGCTTGGCAACCGGTATGTATGTATTTTATTTATTAAATTTATATGCCGCCAAATTAAAAAGAGTTAAAAACCTTAAAATCAACCAACTGGACCGAGAAGGGAGATTTATGACGGCTGCAGTGTCCCGGGGTCATGTGAGTGCCATTTGCGACTTTCCCAGCCGGCTTCTGACAAGCAAAGACAATGGGGGAAGCCAGATTTGCCCAACAACCACATGATTTGCTTAACGACTGCAGGGGTTCGCTGAACTGTGGCACAGAGTTTGCAAATCAGGCATTACTCGCTTAACAACCGCCTTGTTCAGCAACGCAAATTCTGATCCCAACTGTGGTCACAAGTCAAGGGCTACCTTTAATTCCGCCAAAGAAATAAACCAGAATCCTCTCTAATTCAAACTAAACAGAAACTGAAAGTATCACATCTCCACATTCCCGCATTGATGAAATTATCAAGTATGGTAATGAAACATCAACAACTCAAAAAACCTAGTTTGGAGAATTTTACAACACAACAGCACTCCTAAACTACACATAATCTCTACTCCTGCAAATGATGGTTTCCTTTGGAAGATCCTTAATCAAGGCATGCAAGGTATTAATTTGAATTTAAAGTGAATGACCAGCATCACCTGGGGATCTTTGTAATGGCTAAGCCAGTCTTTAACCTGGTTCACACATCACAAATAATGCTATTTGATTACTTTGGACTTCGGATATTATTCAACTCTAGCATGACCTCACATGGCTTGCAACCACGGTTTACAGCAAAAAGCCACCTTCCCTAATGTGCTCGGAAATGTCCCGACACATCTGGAACGCATTAGTTTGAGCATGGTGCTTTAGTGCATTGTTCAGAATCAGCCAACTGCAGAAAACCACTGATAAACTGCACAAGGTCTGAGCCCAAAGAGCATCTTTAAGCAGCTGCCAAGACGTGATACACGGACAAGGCTGATCTAAACAGCCAACATGCTCCTTGCCAAGCAGCTGGGTTGAACATGGAAAATATTCATGCTTTGTAGTCAGTAATTAAGTCACTCGCTTGACCTTTTAAACGATAGGCATTGGGTTACCTTGCGGAAATATCCATCAGGGTTTCTTTTTTGCAATTCCAAAGCTTTTTTATCCCGGAAAAAAAATAGATCAAATGACAAGACAGCCTACCTACACAAACTCAAAGCGCATCTTGCTCACCACATCCTCCAAAGAATCCCAGCAGAAGTAACTGGATGCGGCTGAGTATGCTACTCGGAAACGTGAGGAATTGCAGCATGGGCACCGATGTCCGCAAGAGCTCCTTTCCCTCTCCTGTCCTTGGGCCAAGTTTTCCCACCGCCAAAATGTTGGGTTTAAGAGCTTCCCAAGATCTTTTATATCGGGATGAGGGGGCCCAAGGCTTCTGCCCTAAAGTCCTGATGGCCTCAGCCAGAAGGTTCCTTTTGGATTAACGTTGCTACTAAATCAGGATAATGACAAGAACTGGTTGAAACCCGCCAAGGACGCTGAAGCTGAACTCTTGCACCCTAAAACTCATGATGATGCTAAAACCGCACTTCCTGAATATTGAGATGAGCATGAATGGGATCGTGCTAAGGATATGACGGGGCGTCAACCCGCGACACGGAACTTAGCACCCAAGTGTGCAACATCAGCCAGTGTCAGATTACTGGAACCAATGAATGAACTCACTATCGAGTAATCCCCTACTTTTTAAGCTTGCTCCCTTTCTGGCTGAGTGAGGCACCTCTTTGCTTGTTTTGTTCCCCGACTTTCAGACTCGGAAGGTTATTGCGCAGCGGCATGCTGGGTTCATGGGCTGCCAGCTTTTCTGGCTAACAGTCTGGTACGAGAGCTCCATTATCCAGCCTTCCCGAGGTGGCAATGGAACTGGATCCCTGGAAAAAGGGATGCCGGGGTTGCCAAATCCCACTCCTTTGGGAAAGACAAGGATGGGCCACGGTTTCCCCATTCATAAACTCTGCCTTCTCCTTCTGGCTGTTTTTAGGCTGCTACTAGACACTGTCGGACTCCAAGGCCATCTGAGACCAACACGCCTCCTTGGGGATCTTCACGTTCCCGGCCCCCGAAGTGCCATGCCGCTGAGTGTCAGGTAACACAAGCAGTCCCCAAATGTGAAGCCCAAACAAATATTGTGATACTATGAGACTAAGTGTTAAGTTACTTGCTTGACAAACTTGGCAAGTTATCTGCACCGGGCACACGCTTTCTTGCTTTGTGCGTGCATATATGTGCATGTGCGTGCGTGCGTGTGTGTCAGGCCAGCACATTCTTGAACTTTCACAGGGGCAAGTCTAGCAGCATCTGAGGGCATCGCCTGAGTAAGACAAGCCCGGGGAGAAAATTCTTGCAAGGATTACAGTCGACCCAAAGGACATGCCTTGATGCCTTGCATAAAATGATTTCAGACACATTGTTTTTCTGAGCCTTCTGGCGGCTACCTGAATTCACACCGCGCATACTAAATTTCTGTTGGGCACAGTGCGCTGCATTGGACTGAGATGCTCAATTCTGTTCATGGAATAAGCAAGCATCTAGGTTAGGGAGCTGATGCTGAATTTAATTACTGGAGTGTCGTAGGGCTCTGTTCATGACTCCTCCGATAAAAAATTCCTGACCGTACCCCAATTTATCCAAATAAACCCAGGCAGATGTTGACTCTGTTCGCACAATAGTTGCACAAGGTCTGCTTACCTATCCTTCCTCCATGAACCGTGTTTCCTGGATTCACATGTTACACACCATAAACTAGCCAGACCTGGCAGGTTTGAATAACAAGTCAGGTTACACAGCTTTTGACTAACCTGTGGCTTGATAGGTCGCGCTAGCACGGCCACTGAACATCCAGCTACCTCTGAAATGATTTGTGATTGCGTGTTCAAAATTGCCGGCGTGCTAACTGGGACATGATCATAACAACACACTTCCCACAACCACTGGTGCTAGCCGTGCGAAGAACCCTAGATCAGCGTTTCTTAACCTCGACAACTTTAAGATGTGTGGACTTCAGTTCCCAGAATTCCCCAGCCAGCATGTTTTAATTTGTGGACTTCAAGTCCCAGAATTCTCTACTGTACATTTTAAACATGGCTTTGGAGATTATTCATATTGGCCGGCGTGTCCTTATTCAGAGACGCAGCTCTCTTTTCGGATTTACTGGCATGGCACAAAAGGAAAACATAATTTCAGGTCCATACAACACTCTATAAACTAGTCTGTCGTCATCTATTTCAACCCTGTTCATCCTTAACCAACATGATGACCCAAGCCATCTCAACAATACCCAGACCTGACCATTAATGCACTGCAACTTTTGCCAAGCAGGGGCCTTCAGCTCCCAGAATTCCCTGACCGCATGGCCGCTGCTGAGAGGTAAAGGGAAGACAAACCCCCCACCAACCCCCCGGTTAGGAAGCTCTGCATACCTGCAATGAATGGAAAGTCTAGGAGGCTGAAAAAGCAATTTAAAAAACAGCTGTCCAGAAACAGATCGACTCTTTGCGAACTCTGCGCATACAGGTAGTCCTCAACTTACAACCATTTGCTCAGCGACCCTTCAAAGTTACAACAGCGTGGAAAAAAGGGACTCGCAATCATTTTTTACACGAACAACTGTCACAGCGTTCCCCATGGTCATGTGTCAAAACCCAAACACTTAGCAAGCAGCAAGTATTTCTGTTTATGACGGTCGCAGCATCCAACAATTGCCATTTGCAAGCTTCCCAGCCGGCTTCCCACAAGCGAAGTCAATCCAGCTTGGAGAAGCTGGATTCGCTTAACAGCCGCATGGATTCATTTAATAACTGCAATGATTTGCCTAACAACTGTGGCAAAAAAGGTGAGCAAATCAGGCATGACTCACTGAACAGCTGCCTTACTTGGCAATGGAAGTTCTGGTCATAAGTCAAGGACTACCCTTATAACTTTCTAGCAATAATCTGTTGAAACTTCTCCTTTAGGAGGAAAAGAAAATTATACTCAAAGCAGCGGGCAGCCCCAATACAGGTGATTTGATTAGGAATACAGCACTCTTCCCACACCTAATGCATGTGTTAAAGGAGGATAGACTGGAGCTACACAAACACACACACACACACACACACAGAGAGAGAGAGAGAGCTTTGATTTCCAATGGCTCTAAAAGTGTTGACCGACGACAATGGCAGGATGAAGCAGATTGAAAGCTCTGCTGGCTATAGCAAGAATCATTCAAGAACCCCACCTGGAAAAGGGAATTTTCACATGAAGTTATTGAAAGTTATCGAAAGCTAGGAGCAAGTGGATGCTTTTTGTTAAAAAAAATGTTTGTTTTCATTCGAGAACCATTACTTTGTTCATAAACCTAAATGTTTCATTTCGGAAAAAGAGGCTGAATTCACTCAGTTCAACACTTAAAAGAGAAAAATCCGCACCTGGATCCGCACACCAGAACTACTACCTAAGCGCTGCCCAGCGTTCCCAAATTAATCCCCAAATTAATCTCTTCCCAGTTCTCTTGGCTACTAAACGAGAGGAAAACCGGAAGCCTCTTTGTATCAATGCTAATTTGGACATTCGAAACATTTTCCGTTCAGTTTCGGTTTTGCTGATCAAGTGAAAAAAACAACCAACCAACGACCTGGCCAACCTCGACCATTTCATTATTGGCCTGGCCTTAATTTCTTTTTAACTGGGGAAAAAGCGAAAGTAAAGCTATGCGAAAGCACGGCCGTCGCCTCTGAAGAGTCTTGATACGATGATCGAGAATTATTTGCTTTCCAAAAGTTGAATTTCCGAGACACAGAACAGAGCTGGAAACACACTTCAAATTCAAAACTGCGCCCTGGCATGCAGCTTTTTACCTTTTAAATCTGCTTTTCTCCGCCTTGACACCGAAGATGCGTGGACTTCAACTCCCAGAATTCCCGGCCGACAGATTGCGACGTTCCGTGATCGCATCACTAAGTTTGCTTTTTTTTTCTTTTTTTTGCCAGCTTCCGGCAAAAAATGCCCCTTCAGAAGAACCGACTCCCTTAACAGCCATAGGATTGCTTAACAACTGCACCGACTTGCTTTACGACCATCGTAAGGACGCTCGTGAAATCAAATCCGGTCACGTGGTGCCTCGACGTACAACTACCACAGCCACTTATAACTGAAATTCAGCGCTCCACCGTGGTCATAAATCGAGGACGAACTGTAAAGAGTTCTGTCTGATAGAGTGGGTTGCAATGACTTCTAGGTGCAAGCAAGAAGTTCCCAACCTCTTTCCCACCCGAAATATTTCAGATGATAAGATTTACTCTGATTTATAGGAAGAAATCGACAAATTAAGCTGCTCGGGCTGAATCTAATGCGCCGCGATCTCATCTCCCTTGCAGCACCGCCCAAGTGGGGGCATCCTTTTTGTTCTTTGCACACCGGCCTGATGTGACAGATGTGTCAGCCCAGCTCCCATGCTACACAAGTTGACACACTAGCTGGAGTGGCCACCCCAGGATATCTGGAGAGCTTCAGGAAGGATAAATAACATATTGGGGTCATCGTGTAGCCCCCCCCCACTATTTCAGCTTTATTCCCATTTCACCCAATCTGTCCCTGGCCTGTTCTTTGTCACAATTCCTGCCACGCTTTCCGGAGTTTGAATTGTGAAATGGAAGCTGCGGGTTCTGGCACAACATCTGGAGGCGGCCGACTGAGGGTCCCTCTCCCCAGGGACGGCCAAAGGCCTCATCTGTGGTAGCCCCCAATCTGTGGAACAGGCTTCCCCCAGAAAACCAGTCACCCCATGCACATTTCACAATGTTGGACAGACATTATTATTCCAGGTGGCTTCAGTCCTACTTGATGGTGGAGAGCATCACAGGAACATTTATGATCCTACCGCACGTTCCATATTTGGTTGATGCATTTGTGTTTTATGCTCTGTAGTCCACTCCGCGGTGTCTGTCAAGTCTAGGTCAGTCTACAGATATTTTTAAATGAACAAATAACCTGTTTTCTGATATTCATCCATTCGCTACTCCAACCAGCTTTGTTTCTCCTGTGGGGTCCTTGGTGCTCTCTGAGTTTGGTTGTTTTTCTTGCAGACATTTCATTACCAAACTAGGTGACAACATCAGTGCTTGAAGGGAGTGTTTTGGGACATGTTCTTGGTGGTTTCTTGATTAGGCTGTTGCTTACTGTTCGATTGCCTGAGGAACCATCAAAAACATGCACACCAACACTAACAGGGCAAGCGGCCAACCCCACTCTCTTCTAGCACTGATGATGTTACCTAGTTGGGTTATGAAACGTCTGCAAACAAACCAGCCAAGCTCAGAGAGCACCAAAGACCCCAAAGTTCAACCCTGAGCTACAAAAATTACTTTCTAGAGGCTTGTTTCTCCTTTTTTTTAATCCTGCCTTGGTTGCTTCTAACCTTAAGCCAGAGGAGCCAAACAAAGGCTTATCTAAGGCCAATGAGATGGGGCAGAGAAGACATGGGCATAATGCTCCTTTGCGCTGTCGCCTTCCAGGAACTGGCATTCAAAACTGTTAGGAGCATGTAGGTCATGCACCTTCAATGGTCCACCTTTTCACCAAGCACAAATGCCCTTTTGCACCCACAATACCTGGGGCACCCCAGCCATATTATCAGAAGGCAAATAAACTGGATCCAACAAGGAAGGACCACATCCTCGCCCTGCAATCCCTTTCGCTCCACCACTGCACACATCTGCACCCCCAATCATTGCCAGAGGAGCTGAGGGCCAGAAAATACACTGGTGTGCAACCACTGTCGACACAATATGACACAAGGTTTATTAGTAGAGTCAGTTTGGATAGGAATAACTTATGTCACTGGAAGAGAAAGGGTGCAGCGCAAGTAAACATGTATCTGGAAGCATTCAGTGCATGACAATGGGGGGCAGCTACCGTAATGCTCCTTACAGCCAGGCATACGCTTAACTTTACCACAATCTCTCTAGTATTCCCAGCATGGCAAACTCGTTCTGAGTTGCTTCAGCTTCAGAATGGGGTGCACTGAATGCCCACTCGGTCTCTGGACTACAGTTCCCATTATTCCCCCGGTGCAGCCAGTTTTTCTCCAGCATCTAGATGCCCTATCTATGTGGCTAAGGATTATGGGAGCTGCAGTCTTATCCTTGATGGAACAGCAGCTGAGAAAGGTGGTTGGGAATGGTAGGTTGTGTAGTCTAATATCTGTTACACTGGCACACAGGCTCTGGTTGGCACAGTGCTGTAGCATGATAAGAGGGAGGAGGAGGATGGGCACTGGAATCCAACCTCTCTGAATCAGGTTAACAGAGAACAGGCTATGCCAGCTGTGGATGCTGGAAGATGTACTCCCATCCCTCTAAGTGGCAGTTTGCTGGAGCATCTTGCCTGTGCGGTGGGGGGGAGAGGATGGGAGTTGAACAAGGGCAGCCTGTCAATGTGGGAGGGGAGGATGGGAGCTGAACTACAAGCAGGCCAAGCTGGAAGGGGATGATGGGAGCTGAGGACAGTACTGTGGGACTGGAGGTTAAGCTCAAGTGCTCCGGACCGGCGGGAATGATGGGAGCTGAGGTCAGGAGGGAAGAAAGGGAGATGAGGACAGCGCCATAGGAGCGGAAGATGGGATCTGAGGTCCAAGCAAGAGGGAGAGAGAGGAGGAGGGGATCTGACGTCCAAGCGCTCCGAGCAGGGAGGGGAGGACGGGAGCGGGGTACCTGTAGTAGCTGAGCAGCCCGTTGCTGAGCACGAACCAGCGGCGCTGGTAGCCCTTCAGGTAGTTCGTCCACTTGAAGAGCCAGCCCTTGTAGGTGTCGGAGCTGCCGGCCACCGCCGAGCAGGCGGCGGCGGAGGGGCAGCTCTCGACGACCAGGCTCATGGCGGCGCCGACCGAGCCCCGCAGCGGCGGCGGCGGCCTGCAAGCCAGGCACGGGACGGCGCCCAGCAGGGAGACCAGCCCGCGGGTGCCGGCGCGACACAGCGGCCCGGCCGCCCTCCCCATAGGCGCCGCGGCGCCCGCCCAGCTCCGTCTCCGGCCGCGGCCCTCGCTCGGCGCCACCGCCAGGGCTGGGAGGGAGGGGCGGAGGGCGGCACGTGACCGCGGCCTCGCCGCGCCGCCAATCACGTGAGGGGAGGGCGGGGCGAGCGGGCGCCTGGCGCTCACGCCCTCCTCGGTCAGCCCGACGGACTTCAACCCCCAGAATTCCGCAGGCCCCTCCCCGAGTGCGGCTGGCTGGCTGTGGGTTTCTGGGAGTTGAAGTCCACCCCTCTTAAGGCGGCCAAGGTTGAGAAACGCTGCTTTTAAGGAGTCAGGCAGCCTTGAGATTCGATAATAAATAAATGACACTAAGTATGAGCTGGTCCCCCCATGAGCACTTATAAGCCGAGGACTACCTGCGTTTTAGGTTCTTATTAATTCGGTTTATAGGGCTGCCTACTCACCAAGGAGCTCTGATGCTCAGCAAGGGTTACAAACAGCAAAGAACGCAACAAATAATGCTTGAAGGGCCACTCGGCTCCCAGTTCTGCAACGGAGACTAGCCAAGTTCGCACAACGTGGTTAAACAGGTCACTGGAAGGCCCACTGCTACTTGTGTAGAACTTTCTAAACTTGGCTAACGTTAACTTTGATTTTTTCATTGGTATTGTACAAACCTAGAACATTTGTTATGAAAACATAGTAATGGATTGCAACAAAGTTTAAATAACAGGCATCTGGACTGTTAAAAAATCCAGTCCAGATGCCTGTTTTTTAAACTTTGTTGCGATGCAATTACCCTGGATGAGTGAGAGTCTTCTCAGACATCAAAAATGATACAAAGATGAACATCCAACAACTGAAAGAAACTGTGTTTGATAGGGTAGCATGGAGAGCACTTGCCTATAAAGTTGCCAAGAGTCAGACATAACTGAATAGATAAAACAACAACATAATATCTGGAAGGCACCAGACTGTCGACTCTTCATTTAAAGGATTGCATGAAATCATCTTCCTCTTCATTATAAACATTATTTCTCATTAATCATTTTGCTACATAAGCAAAAGAGGAATGGCCACATCACAGAGCTTCCTGATGGGGAAATATATGAGACCTGTCTTCTTAGCCTGCATCTGCTCAAAAATGTTCTCACCTTAGAACAACATAACACACAAGGAAGCATTGTTTATGTGCCTACTTTAAGCAGCCATTTCAAATATGTGGTAAATCCTGTTTCTGGAGATTAATTTGCTTTCTTTCTCATAATTGTTTCCATTTGATGATCTGATGATGAGTTTTTGTTTCATAGATAATTAGACTTTGTATCAGCAGCCTATTATTTCAGTCATTTTTATCAGCAATTATAATACACATTGTATTAGTGTTATGCATTCTTTTAATCTGTATGTTAATCTTGCAGTCTTTATTGGTTCATTTGTTTTTATCTGTCCTCAGTGATGCAAATACAGTATATTGAAACATATTTATTAAAAAAATTAATAAATGTGTAATAATTAAATGCATATCAGGCAGTGGCAGAACCTGACCAATTTTATCTAGGTCTAATTATTATCTATTGAGGGCTTGGTAGGGAGGTCAAGAGGGTATACCTGGCCAATAGGGTAGTTTGGAAAGTCAAAAATATGCCCTGGAAGAGCACATTCTTCTCTGCACTGTTGCCAAGAAAAGAAAATATGGTTGAATCCATGGCCATCATCAAGAAGAGATTGATTAACTGACCAATTATGTGCCAGTATTCTCTCCTAGCAACCATATACAAACAAACTGTAACCTGGTTCATCAAGACATCCATTGCCAATGTCACTGAATCTTTTCAGCTTACTACTTGTCATCTTTCTCTTTTCTTCACCTTTCTCAGCATTAGAACCCTCTCCAGAGAACTAAGTCTAATTAATGTGGCTGGAGTATGATAATTTGAGCCTGATCATTTGTGATTTGATATAGAATTCTGGGTTGATTATTCAGTGATCCATTTCAATGATCCATTGGCTGTCCACACTATTCTCAGGAGTCTTTTCTAATACCGAAGTTCAAAAGCATCAATTTTCTTTCTACTCTGCTTCTTCGAAGTCCAAGAGTTGAATATTTTCTTTTAAATAAATGTCTCTAGACCATTACAAAGGATAATAGATTGATATTTCATATCATGGAAAAGATCAGAGAAAACTACGGTGTCATTGGTTGCAGTGCACTTCACTTCACTCACCTTTCACATCCCAGTGCCACCAGTCTGAATCTGTAAGTAATAAAAAAGGGAGACGTGTTTCTCTAGTCAGTAGACTTTGCTGGAATAGTCAATCACCCTTTGCCACCATTTATATCTCCATAGTCCTAGAAAAGTTGTAAATTTCCTTCCCTCCCTCATTAGCCTGTAGTAGACATACTCACCAACATACTGCTGGTCATACATTTTGGACTGGATGGCAATAGGCACAGATAAACAGGAAATTTCTTGTTGTATGTTTGTTTATACTGTTTATACCATAAACTCCCAACAATCTGGGTGCTTACAATTAAAACATTAAAGATAGAAAGAAATCATAAGTAATCTAAAGATGAGCACGTAAACCAAATAAATAAACCTCTAATTCCATCTTACATGGGCTCAACCACCATCTTGCCCTAAAGCCTGGGAAAATAGCCTGATTGTTAATAGTTTCCTGAATGTTATCAGGGTAGGAGCTATCTGAATCTCTGGGAGGATGTCAAGGGTAGGCATACCTCTTAGGTCCCACAAGATGACTCTCCTTAATCAACAGGATCTGAAGTGTGTCCACTCATATCAGCAGAAACAACTAGATTCAGGCAGACTTTCAAATAACCAGTTCTATGCAATGAAGTGCTTTATCAGCACTTTAAATTACACTCAGAAACCAATCAGTAAACAGTGCAGCTCACAGAATACTAGGGTCACATGGGCGTAATAAGACCTGCCCTTCACTACGTTCTGGACCAGCTTAGCTTCCAAGTCATCTTCAAGGGCAGCTCTATGTAGAGCACATTACAATAATTTTTCTTCCTTCTTCATAACTGCAAACTGCTTAAATACTATTTTCCAACTATCATTTTGCATTTTCTATAATATATCTGACTGATGTAATCTGGAGTGCATTGTGAAATATCTGCCAACTTATTTTTCAGCCACTGAAGCCTAGAAGAGCTCTCTGGATGAGCAAGTGGAAGCTGGACAAACAAACCTGTGTGTGTGCATGGGAATGGAACTTCCATAAGAGGTTTCTAGCATTTGTTCAAGGATGTCATACCCTGATTACATTTTTAAAGCTAGCTGAAACTACTGCCCTCTCCCAGTCAAGAAATACTTTAAATCTCATCAAATCCCACTGAGTCATGGGAAATAAGGTGGTTGTTCAGTGTACAGATTTCCTGAAGAGCAAACAAGGGATATTTTAGCAGATGGCTAAATTATTATTTGAAGCTGTGCATTCAAATGAATTACATTTGAAAAAAAATGGGGGGAGCCATCCAACAATCCTTTCTGTTTCCATTTCTTAATGAAAATCAGAGTAAAAAATTATTAATCCCTCTGGCTCAAATCAGTATAATATACATTTTTGGCCAAGCAGATCACCAGTTTTTCACTTCTTTTTTATTGTAATGGTGCAATTAATATGCAGTAACCTTCTAAATGGCTTAGTTTCCTATGCCATGCCTTTGAAGCATGAAATAAATAAACACAGCCATACCCAAATCCATAATGTGATTTGGTCCTGGCTTAGCATTCTGTTTGAACCCCTCTTTATTGTTTACACAATAAACATGGTTTAACAAGCCATCCCATCATTTGAATTATCATGCTGATGCTAATTTTTGTACACCACTATTTACACTAATAGATGCATAAAATTAATTGAGGACATGGATTGTTATGCATTATCTTTGTTCTACCACAGTTGATGTTGGTTATTTTTTCAAGATTTCCAGCAGCTAGACTAAAGCTGCAGTTTTATCATGTGGACTTTTAGCCAATAGCAACTCCCCACTGGTTTCTGGTGATGACTGCAAATGCTATAACATACATATCATTTCTTGGTAGTGAGGAAGGCTGGTCTGAAAGAGCCATTCTGCAATTTTCTAGCCAGAAAAAAAATGGGAGGAGGACTTTGGCAGTTATTCAGGAAAAGGATAAATTCAGTGGTAAGACTTTAATTGCTCTTAAATGGGTCTTAAATTTTTTTTCTTTTAATTGCTGATGACATAAAACTGTTATTGCTCTGTATTTTATCCACATTGGACTAAATAAATAACTTCCTAATGCTACTGTTTGTCTTAATGCTTTCCATATCTGTTTTATATTTCAACTCCTTGATGATAACCATTTATGATGGTGTTTGAAAATATATTTATATTAATGTGATTATATCAGAAATTGCTTGTTTGTGGCCTTTTCCCATCTGCATTTAACCAGAGTATGAATATCCCCTGATAATGTATTTGCTGTGTCACATCTCAATGACATCGCCTTTATTTTGCCTCATCCTTAGATCCTCTGGTACTAATGTAGCATTTTTTCTTTAAGACAACATCAACCAGCAACAGTTTCAAGGGATATGCAGTTTGGCACACTCACTGCTCATGCTGTCAGCAGCCCTATCAAGTCATGCCCTTGCCACTCCCCAAATCATCAGAACCAGATTGTAATTATCCTACCTCCAGATCCTCAAAATACCAAGACTTCTGAATTACCGGCTAACACTGGTACTTTATTTCCAAAAGGCAACTGTACTTGCTTGATTTCCTTGAAGACATTTCACTTCTCATACAAGAAATAAAGCATCTTCAAGAAAATCAAGAAAGTCCAGTTGTCTTTTGGAAAAAAATATTCCTTTGGGATAACCATGACCTGGATGACTAAGAATCTCCAAAGACACCAACTAACACTCTACACCCATCATCTGACCCACGGGAGAGTACAATTGCCGGTCCTAAATTCCCCCAGTGCCTGAACTTACTTGGAATCCTATTGTTTCCCCAATGAGTTTTTAATCAACATGATTCGTAATGAGGGAGCTGCATAAATGCATCTATGATGATCTGTTTTTACTATTTTATTGTAAGCTACCCTGAGTTGCTGACAGTGAGTTGGGCAGGCTATACATCTGATAAATAAATAAAAAATCTATTCCTTTAAAAAAGCAGAGTAAAAGTACTGTGATATTCTGGTCTTCAGTAGCTATGAAAAGGAAGGAAACCTCAAGATTGTGAGGGTAGTTTTGCAGGTGGAATTCTTCACAAATCCCATCTGCAAAACTGCAGTGTTATAATTTATTTTCTGCTGCAGATGAACCAGAAGAAAATTGGATTATCAGATGAAGGCACGAAAAAATAGGATCATGGCCCTGATTTTGGTGAGGCACAAATTGGCTATATGGAAGGGTCCAGAGAAGGAGGAAAATAGAACTTAGGATTTGGGGATTGGTTCAGATGACTCCATGGAAATCCTTTCCAAACTTCCTATTCTCAACTTTAAGGGTTGAGGCCAGTTGGATGCTTTTACTTCTCCTGCCTGATTGGTCATTTGGGAGGGGGATCTTGCAAAGGATTTCAATATTTTAAGGAGGCTGGTAGTCAGGGCATCATATGTTTTAAGATAGATAGGAGAGTCCCTTGAAGGTACTGATGTTGGGCAAAGATGACACATTTCTTCCCACTCCATATTAGCTAAAAGAACAAGCAACTGAATCCTGAGCATGTGAACAGAAATCAGTCTGAGTTGGCATTCCATCTTAAAATAAGACTGATATCTGCACAGATTCAATGCTAATGTTGAGCTCCACATTTCAAAACAAACCATCTCCTACTTAATGCTGAGCCTGAGTGAAATCTCTCTCTGCTTTTGTAAGCTCAGGTACATCTCTCACCAGAACGTGCTTTAAACAGCAGCCACCAAAGATGATGTTTGCCTTGGCATATAAACATCAAACTGAAGCAGCATGTGGGCTGCAAAGCTAAAAATAGGAGTTACAGAAATAGATTCCAGAAATAGAAAATTGGATTGTTTGCATGTGATTTTTTTCTCATCTGTTAGACAAACCCCATCAATCGCCCTAAAATCTGGGAAAAGTTGTGTCCCTGCTTCTTTGTATTGGAAGGGAACAAGAAGGTTGGTGTTGTTTGCTGAAGACTGACACCCCATAATGGTCGAGGCCTTTTCCTCCTTGGGCCCCCTCCCCAATGATGCTGGAATAAAGAGAGGGCCAGCTGCACTGGGAGGCCACTTTCAGTGACTTGGCGCCTGTCAGGCATGCTTGATGGTTGTGTTACTTAATTAGGAGATGTGAAACTGCAGGAGCTGTACACAAGCGATAAAGGTGGATCTTTTGTATAAGAGTGTATAAGAATAAAAAAGCAATTTTGTCAGGCATAGCTGAGAAGAAACAGCCTTTGCAATTTCATGCTGGGAAAGAATGGAAGCAGCAGAGGGGGAAGGGCTGAAGACACAGTGACGGAGGAGCCTCAGCTTCTAGAGAAATGGAGCAGAGCCAAGACAGCAAAATATGTCCGTACTCAGAGAACTCTGCCAAGAGAAAAAATATTTCTTACCCAAATATTTTACACTCTTACAGAAATAAGAAATTTAGAGAAGTCCCTCCCCTATGCCATTTTCTTTAGATACTGTTTTCAAATCTGTTCTAGTTCCATAGCGGTCAAGAATATGCTCTTTCCAGCTTTTGCATGGTGGCAGGTACTGCTGAAAAGTATTTTGGCTTCAGTGCCTAACACAGTCTTCTCTAACTTGGAGGTCTCCTGATGCAATGGCTCTGACTAGAGAATTAGGAATGTTGAATTCCCAAGAATCTGGAGGAACCCTTTTCAGTCCTTCAGTTCTCTAGTTTGGTTGCCATTGGGCTTTCAAATGGCTAACTATTCCATAATTTGTTCAGTTTTTTTAAAGGAAAAATCAATTAGAAAACAAGATAATGGTACCAACTGAAGTGACACCATCTGGACATCCTATGTAATTCCTTGATGAGACAGTAATTCGATGAAAAAAGTATCCTGAAACTAATCTCCACGATATCTTTTTTTTAAAAAAACTGTATATTAATGATAGATCTGAAAGTGGCTCTTTCATATCACCAATAAGCAATTACCACACAAGAGCATAAATGAGTACAGCCTACACTAGAAAAAGTACAATTGTCTGCACTTGAAGCCTTTTAAATGTATTTGTCCATATCATGTCCAGTGTTTGTGGGGAGTGTAAATTCATATGATGGGTGGACATATCCTCATTTAAAAGTCCCCCAAGGAAATCTGAAATGAACCATATCATATTCATATCATTGTGTATGTCTTACAAAAGAGCACTAAAAGTCCTGCTTTCCTACCAGTTGGATCATTTATACAGAATGTTTTTAGATTTGTATTGGGAGTTTGGGGATGCAATATATTGGTGATTATTTTGATCTTGATCATTTTGATTTTTTTTTCCATTATCATCTTGATTGTTGGTGTTTCATCTTTTCCCCACCCAGCCTAATTCCAAGTTGTAAGGCCTTTCTTTGGGTAGTGTCAAATTCTACCTGCATGACTCAAAACATCCTCTCTAATATAAATGAGAAAACAAGGATGAAAACAACCCAACCAATCCAGGGCTGGCTCATTCTATACAATAAGCAAAACATTTTTCCTCTAAAAATAACCATAGAAAGAACTGGTTTTGTCCACCAAAAAGATTGAGACAGACAACAACTAACATTTCTCAGAAATTTCAGACAATCCATGTATCATTGGTGGGTGGTAATCACACTGTGAATAGATGATTCTGTGAAATCACTCACTATTTTGACTCAGGAAAACTGCCTTCCATTTTATCTTCTGGTTTGGTATGTATTGATAAGTCTTCCAGAAATAAGACAATTTCACTGTAAAAAATGCAGGAAGATTTGCTTGGTTTCTTTACTCAGTTTGAATATATTAAGTGAAACAACTCTAGGCAACCATTCATAAATAGTTTGGGATGAGATGACTCAACAGTAGGTTGTTCTGGAGAAAAAAAATAAAAAAAATGAATGAGAATAATTTCTCTTCCTCTCTGAAAATATTAATATATTTTCAGTTTAATTTTATAAAACTTAATAGCCCAGGATTCTGAAATTCAATTGGTGTAGTGAATAAGTCATCAGGCTAGAAACTAGGAGACTGTGAGTTCTAGTCCTGCTTTAGGCATTAAGCAAGCTGGGTGAACTTGGGTCAATCATTTTCTTTCAGCCCTAGGACAGAAGCAATGACAAACTACTTCTGAAAATCCTTGTCAGGAAAACTTGTCCAGACAGTCTTTGAGAATCAAACACAGTTGAATGTTGGAAAAAAAAAGTATTAAATTTCAGACAAAGGAAAGCAATTCTTTTTAACAACATAATGGTTTTATATAATGTATTTTATTCATCTAATATGTCTAATTTAATTTATTTAATAAAGACATTTAGTTACTTAATGTGGTATTGGCTACTGTTCAATCAAATATTTTTCTTATCATTTCTATACAAGAAACAAAATTTCTTCTCAGTCTTTTTGTCCAGAAAAGAAAATGTGGATGAAATTCTCATGGGTGGACAATTCCTAAAATTATCATAGTGAAAGAAATTACTTTTCATAGGGCTGTGTGTGAATGGTCTATCTTTTGTTGTACAAAGATTTGTCTGATGGTTCACAGATTTACACACTGCTTTGCAAGACAAAAATTAAAAGAGAACTCAGTCCGTGATTATTTTTTTCCCAAGCAGGAAACAGGGACACAGGCCAACAGCAATGCATATATTGTAGTCACAGGAAAAAACAAAACAAAACACAGTGGCACCCTCTTTCACCTAGCTAGAATAAATGTGCTCAGAAAGACAATGAAGAGAGAGTCTTCAAAAACTCTTAAACAGCTGGAGAATGATTTGGAAATATAAGAAGGGAAAACAAAAACTTCCGGGAATTGGAGATGCAGATTGCAGCCTGGTACTACTACAGCTTTCCTAGCTTCAATAGCTTTTCAAAGGTATTAGGTAACTTTACTCAGGGAGGCGTATTGAAAATAATTCACCTTCACATCATTGCATAGTGATTGGGAGGAGGACAGCAGAGGCAGTTCCCCTCATGGCCTCCTTGTGGACTCTCAGGAGCTACGAGGGCAGGGACTGGGGATGGAGCCTTGGATGTGTGGGAGAAATATTATGGTTTGGGTGCCAGTTTGGGAAGTGAAATGTCTTGGACCAGCAATGCTTCTAGAGTTTAGGCATCATGGAGCCCTGGAGATTCTTTCTAATGGCCCTCAGAGCTTCTTGTGGAATTGAAAGCATCAGCTTTGGTTGCTCTCAGGTGTGGAACAAATGAACATTATAATGGAAGCCCTAGACCAGGCATATTATATTTAAAATACAAAGACTCAGCATGTGTGATGTGGCCTCACCCAATTTTTAGCCTTCCCCAAGTAATAGGCTTGCCATTCCTGCCCCAGCTAAAAATATTCCCTCTTTCTGCCTCTGTGGTTAAAGCAAAAGTTAGCTTGGCCTATTTAATAGCGTGGTTTTGTATTTGCTTTAAGTGTGTTTGATTGCCCTCGTCAGATAACTAACTGCACGTGGGTATACACAAGCTGGTCCCTTGGGACTGAAAGAATGTTGAATTTAGTGAAGCGGCACTTGAGCTGAAATGGCAGCAGCCATAACTGAGATGTGATACACAGCAGCCCATTTAAGAAATGCCTTTCTTTAAGCCCTTTGGAAATGTCATAAGAGAGACTCTTCAGACTTTTCATTCTTTCCATGAGCTCATCCAACAGGCTGCTAACTTTAGGAAGATTGGCCAAAGATTCCCAGCCCCGCTTCACACATGGATGGACTTTTTAAAAAAGAAAAATCTCAGAGTTATCTCAGTCACATACTTGAAGGGCATTTGTGTCATGAGTACACATCTAAAAAGGATAAAGAGAGATTAAACTGAAGGAGGTAAGCTGGAAAGCTATTATTTTCCTTAGAATTTGCTCACTGTAAACAGTAAAATGAGGTATAGTTTTTGGTGTTTTTTTGGTAGAGGTCATCAATATTTGCTTTTTAAAGACATAAAGCAATTATTTGCTGCATCTATTGAATCATCCCATCCTATTTATGAAAGGTTGCTTGAAAAATAGCAGCAACTATGAAATGATGTTTTTGTCAGAATGGTTGAAGCTGGATGGTAGAACACAAATATGAACCATGTTTTATGCATTTCCTCTTTCCTTGACTGTTTTCAGACCGCAACAGATTGCAGCAGAACACAATATGAGGGAAAGGCCATCTCCAACGGGCCTCTGTTCTCCCTGAGCCAGCAAGCCATGACTGTGTTTTAAGTTTGACTGCTTTCACTTGCTGTCTGTCATCCTCTTCCCCCTTTGTCCCTCTTTCTTCTGTCTTTCATATTGCAGGCCTGCAAAGTATTCTGAAGCACTTTTGCTGATGAATGAGTCAAAGATGTCCTCCTTGACTGGGAAAGAAAAGGAAAAAATTCCCAAATTATAGAGATAATGTTAGGCTTCCATCTAGATGGCATACTTTTATATTTCTTTTGCAACTAATGTAGATGTTTTTTTCTTCACGTAAGAATTTTTCTATTATTATCATGCTGAGAATGAATCATGTAAGAAAAATTCTTACGTGAAGAAAAAAAC
>JANHZU010001875.1:155538-165978 GCA_032468055.1 Acrochordus granulatus
CTTACCAGTTCAATTTCAGAATTGAGAAAGCCTTTTGGATAAAAGGTGAAACGTCTTCTACTTGAAAAATCCAATCCTGTTTTTTAAACTTTTGTTGCGATGCAATTACCCTGGACAAGTGAGAGTCTTCACAGACAAGATCTCTACAAAGTACAATTTACAGTCATCTAAACTTGGAACTTTCAAAAAACATGTTTTATTGTACAAAGGTGTATTCTGAGACCCTTTCTGCACAAGCACCATTATTTTCACCATTGCTACGATACAGTCGTTTACTCATGTTTAACCCATAATTAAGACTTCCATGTTTTGGACTTTTCTTCAATCATAGATTATTTCAAATATCTGGAGATCTTGGAGATCCGCCTTCCTGAAGGATGGCACTCAAATGACATCCAATACTTTTCTTGACATCCATATTATAGTGTGGTGCACTAATTAAAATATTGGACTACGATATTACCCCGATTCAAGTCTACTTTAAGTCACAGAATTTCAATGAGTGACTTTGGGTCAGTCACTATCATAGCCCATTTTCATATCACAGTGTTGCTATTGTGGGAAAAATTGAAGGAAGAAATGCTAGTAGTAATGCTACTTGGGCTCATTGAGTAATCATGGAATATAAATCCAACAAAAAATAAGAACTTAAGCCTCCTCCGAATTAATTCACCATGGATTGTGGCAAAGACTAAGCTTATCTTATCATCTCCTCTTCTGTGGCATAGAAACTTTTTATTCATAAAAAAAACTGCACAAAGATGGAAAACTACAGAAACACTGTTAATGGAGGAATGGACTCTGAGAATGGCTGTGTTTGCAGGAATGGATAAATGGACTTGTTTGATAGGGAATTACAACTATTTTTGTAAAAGACTGGAAATTCTATACATACCTTTTTCCTGAAAATGAATAAAAATGAACTGATTTCAAGATTTTTGCTTAAAACATTTGTTTATGGGAAGAAGGGGATTATGATATGCAATATGGGAGGGTGGAAGTTTGTAACTACTATAAAGAAGATGGGAAGTTACTTCTTAAATATCTTTTTCTTTGTTATTCATCATGTTTTCTTTTCTCTTTTTATAATCTTTTGATTTCTTGTTCTATGTTTCTGTATTTTTTAAAATTTTTAAAAGTATTTTTAATAAGAATTATCATAAAAGAAAGTCAGAGGATGAAGCATGGTGTGGTTGTCTCTGTTCCTCCACAATGTTTTTTTTTTAATAAATGCCTGGAAAATGCTAATAATGAGCACTATAGTATAGCATAATCCCAACTGTAAACATAAAGCAAATGTCATTTCTAAATGTTCTCTGTCATATGCTTCAGCCCATACATATTATACAGGCATGACTTATTTGTTTTTACACAGCATCAAAAATTCACTTTAACTCTTGCTACAAAGATTCTTAATAAATATTGTTATTAAAAGCAGTTCCAGGAAGACAATTCATTTTTCTCCTTTTATGGAGTTAGGACCTTCTTTTTCTTTGTAATAGATTTTCTTTGATTAGGGGGCAAAAAGATATGAAAAACTGCAAGCAGAGTTGTACAAGAGGATGCAGATATCTACAATTCTTTTTACAGTACATGAATATTTGCAATTAATACTTCACCCTCACTATACGCTGTCATTTTTAAAGAAACATAAACGTTGCTAATCATTCATTCATACTACCCTAGAGTCTTGAGATACATCTTGTTATGTTTTGTCTGTACTTCTAGTATGATTCTAATGAAACTTATATGGTGATTAGTCCAAACCATAATCCATGACCAATTCATGGAAGTCCCTGACCTCCTTTTTAAGTCAATTCCTTTCTGCTTTCTGATGTTGATTTACAAAGAAAAGCTTTCCAGTATATAAACAAGGCAAACTTCACTCCCCTCTAGCAATGATGATGTTCCCCAATTTGGTAATATCTGCAGCAAAACAAGCAAGCTCAGAGATCACCTAGGACTCCACGAAGTCCTACCAAAAAGGCTTGGGAAATGGGACTAGCCTTATCAAAAGATATACTCCCCACTTCACTTATTTCTCTTCTACAATTCCTTTGTGAACAAAGCTACAAGGGGAAGAGGCAATAGCATCTCCATTTTAAAATCCAGCCATATGTTCAAAGCAGATCTTCAAAAGAAATGGCAGAAGAGAACTAAGAGTGTACCTTCTCTGTCCTGGTCTGTCTTGTGGAACAGCTTCCTTCCTGAGAGAGGGGCAAACCTAGCTCCACTGGCCTTCTGGAAGGCACTGGAGTCAGGAGGCTAATGGAGCTTTGAAGATAGCATGGGTGCGTGTCCAACAATCTGGTTTTGAAATTTCATCAGAGGCCTTAACTTAGGTTCTTTTAATAGTTTGCAAATTTGCTTATTGTTTTTGTTCTCCATCAACCAGGGTTTCCTTGATTAGATTGGAATCTATGTAAATTGTTTAATACGTAAAAATTAACAAATGAAATAAATTCAGAGGAACTGCTGTAGGCCATCGTGTAGATAGGAAAGACATTACTTGAACTCCTCTTAAGAACCTAGCAGCCTGAATTAAATGTAATCAACTTTCTGATGTGCAAAGGATGTTTAAAATCAGCAGGTCACAAAAGCCACATAAGAGACACACAAAAAGGGCAGGGTTTGGGCATTTCAGATTTGGACAATCTGGCCAAGCAGTCTGCAATTACCGTTTTGGTAATTATTGGGCTCAGTCTAGATAAGTGAAAGCTGCTGAAAGCAATGGTAATTATAGCTTATTCAGCATGTGACTGCTGGCTTGCTTAAACATGCAAACAGGCATGGAAGAAGCACATTTTTCCCCTCATAAAAAAGAGCGTGATGTCAAATTTGCTGATTATGCCAACTTTCCAGATTTTTCTTTTTTTCCATGTCTTAGCCCTTTTTATGAACTTTTGAGCTCACAGAGTTTTCCAGATCAGAAGTTTTTCTGCTCTTTGTCAGGTGTCCACAATAAGCAGAGCAGGGGAAGGTAATAATCCTTCTGAAAAGATGAATTATGTGGGGTGGGAGTAGGTCTACACTTCTACCCCAAGTTGCTGTTACCTGCTCCTAGATCTAGTCTGAAAGCAACCTCAAGCTTCTTGGAATTGTTTATTTTGCCTTACCTTGGGTCATAAATAAACAATAGTTATATATATTATAGATTTTCTTTACTGTGCCATTACATTAGTTGGTATCCATTTTGTCACCCAAGTGGTAAAATTTCAGAAGTTTAAAAAATTTAAAGAGTGGGCCTTGTGGAAACAATCCAGGGCTAAAATATATGTTTTCAAAATGTTCAGTAGGGATCTGCTTGTTGAAGCTAAAACTAGTCCTGCTGGATCTTAAAGACTAAACAGGTAATTCATAAAATGAATTTCTGTAGATCTCAGCCTTACATACTAATAAGCTTTTTCTCTTTTAACTTATTATTTTGAAAGCATTAGATCTAAGCTCTGACCTCATTTCTCTCACACTCAAGTTTAGGAAATAACTAAGGGGCTTTTTGAGTGAGAAAGACGACATTTGATCAATGTTTTTAGTATACATAATTCCAGCAAGTGAATCATTTTCATTTTTATTGCCAGCTGGCATCCTTCAACATGTCCACAAAATTTCATTGTTCACAATATAGGTAGCTTGCTTTCCTTTTGTATTTCATCTTCTAATAGGACTGGATACACTTTTGTTGGCCTGTAACTGGACTTAAGTTGTCGTGGGGAAACGGCAAGAGCCAGACTTCATAAAGTGAAAACACAGCATGGATTAGGCCAATCAGATATGTTGGTGGGACTAGAAATTTCTTCTCATTGCAAGTTTTTCCTGTTTTTGAGGAATTGTGGGGCCCATTTTTTTAAAAAAATACTAAGCCTAATTTAAGGCTTATGCTACAATATTTTTGTCTTTTTGTCACATCAGAGTGTTAAATCCTGCTACCCATTTTCAACATCAAAATGCCCAATTTTGAAGAGAGATCCAGGGGGTATAAGAATAGATAGCCAACCCAATTCTTATCCCTTGACAGTAAGATTATATACTTTGGATGAAAGCTTCCTGAAGCAGAATTTAAGAATGTTTCCCATGTAGCTACCTTCCCCGCATCTGGGAAAATTTGTAGCCAGCCTAGTTTCTAAAGCTGGACCCAATTTTTCTGCTTGACACTCCTCCAAGACGCTAAACTCCCTGGCTGCATTCTTCAGCATTCTGTCTCTCAGGAAAGTTTATTTAAGTTCAGAGCAGTCAGCTGTTTATTTATTTCATTGTACAAAGAGTTCAGGAGAAACTGTTCTAAAATGTGCTTTACCTTCTTATACAATGCAATGAACTGTTACAGAGAAGTAAACATAGAATAATAAATAAATATGAAGACTCTGGATTATTCCAGCATCTCTGCATCTTTAATAGAATCCAGTTGCACAGGCTTTTAAATGGTGAAGACTCTTCGGAGTTGGTCTTACAAGGTTAACTTACAATGATTTAAGTAACATCCAGTTACTCAGAGTTTTGCTAATTTGGCTAGTTCAATGTTAACTTTAATGTTCACTTTGCAGAAGTAAAGTGAGGTTAGAAATCTTTAGTGGTTAAATATTATATAATGGCCACATTAAAACCTAAATATACACCACTGTAATAAACATTAAATGAGAGAAGGATTTCCTTTCTACCAGTCAAACTAAGCAAGTTGTTCTACTTATTGCTCTTCCCCTCTCTCCAAACTCAAGGAAGTAATTTTTGATATGTTTTAGTAAACAAATATTCATGGAATAACCAGCTAATCCCTGCTTGATGTATTCTTTTTTAAAAATTATGTCCAGAATTATCAGACTTCAGAGGGCCTGCAATGAGAAACAAATATAGTGTGTTATAGGAAACATCAAGTCCAAGCTATCAATTGCTGAGTCCATACATGAAAATTGTTTTGGGAGAATCCAATTAGCCAAATGATCATATAGATATCAAATTAGCTCACTTTTATAGACTGAGGATTGATTCGAGAAAGACCTTCTCTAAACATTCTTCTTCTCTCACACATTTATGGAAATTAGTTTTAACATGTTTTCTCCAGATGGACATGCCCATGGTTAATGTAATAAGTCAACTTATGAGAATGCAACCATTAAGGCTGATGTGTTGACTGACCTTCCTCAAGGTGATGACATCTCCAGGAATTCATAGCCAAACCTTAAAATCCTCCACACAGTATAGTTGGAGCTAATGGCTTGATGTTCATTGGACTGGTTCTTACAGTGAATATTATGTAAGTACTACAAATAGTTTATAAAAAATTGTTACCAGGCAACCAACTTCAGCTGCCATGGAAATTGCAGGCCATTTGAAAAAATATGAGATGATGCCTCCTTATCCCATATTTTTGTTGGGCTAGTTAGATTCCAAGCTCTATTTAAGTTCATTCAGTTTATGAAAATAAAATAGCTCATCTTTCTGCCACCTATAACACTGTGAAGACCATTATCCCCTAACAGAAGAAAGCCACATCTTTTCCTCCTTTAACCATCTAGCATTAATTTGTGGAAGTGGAATCAAAACAGAACTCCAAGAATGAATGTTTTTTTTTCTGATAGGAATGCTGTAGCTACAATTTATATTAAATACAACTGATACAGTGAGAATAGCATGTGGGAATGGCAAAAAGAATGATTTATCCCTCTTCCAAGTCCTCTCGCAGTCAGGCTTCTCCAGCAAAATGAAGTTTCTGTGATAAATATCAGGAATTCTATGATACAGATGGAGGGAGACTTACTGTAGACCTCAGATTAGTCAACTGTTTCAAACAGGAGATGTCAATCCAGAAGCTCTTAGAAATGCAAAAAAAAATTTTCTTTTCAGGTGGAAGCTGTTCTCTATGTTTAACTTCATGGTTCTTAGTTGCTATTTCCCATCATACATTTGAAATTCTATTTCTTTGCCTTTAAGAGCTATTGAATTATAGTTTAAAGAGAGGTAATTATGTTAGTCTTTGGTAGCAAATATAAGAAAGAGTATTGTGGCACCTTCAACAATGACATACTGTATAGTACACTTTTCTGGGATCTGCATAGTAGGTTGAGGAATGGACTCTCAAAACAAGGTTGGCAGCAAAGTATAAACCTGTAATCATCAAAATAAAAAAACCTAAACACAGTACATTCATTTCCAAACATTCTATAAATGATTTTATTTATTATGTTTATATCACTACTCACTTAACATACAATTCAGGGTAGCTAACAGTAAAACAGATACAATAATCATTAAAAAAGAACAAGTGTAAATAATGTCAGTTTAGACCTAGGTGCATTGGACCTAAACCAATGTAAAAAAAAATTCCTCCTAAAATAAGTTTTAGTTCTCTTTCACACAATCAATGTTGTCATCTCAGATGGCCTTCTTACTTGCTTCTCATTGGTCCTAGACTTTTCAAGACTTCTGGGAGCAATTAATAAATTTGGGGCCTGTGACTGCCCAGAATGTTTTTATAAATTTTATAGACTCTCGCATGCTTCTAGAAGTTTTGATGGATTCCTAAATACTTCCCTTGACTTTCTAAGCCTTGGCTCCCAAACTCAATCTTATTGTTCAGCAGACTTCATCTTGCTGGTATCCCTTGTCTTCTTCCTAGGTATCATTCTTTGATTCTTCCTAGGTATCATTCTTTGATTGCCTAGCATTTTCCAGAAAAAGTCTTTGGCCAAACAGGTTTTTGCCTCAAAGTGACCTATTTGTATCTTGTCTTGCCTTCAGGGAATGGTACTTCTGTTTTCATCTTTATTTTTATGGATTGTTTAAGCCACTTAGAATCATTATGAGATATTGAAATCCATGTAAAAACTTACATAAATAAATGTCTATGATTTTTTTAGCTTCCTCAAATTCTCAGGGTCTCACTTTGCCTCTCTTGAGTTTTATACATCTCTATATTTAAAAATAAAGATATTATTATGCCAATTTACATGTCAGTTACCAAGACTGAATTCATATTAGCAAGTTATGTCAGGTTGAAAGATTTTGATTATTGTTAACAGCAAAGGGATCTATAAGGAGGCTGCTTAATTGAACTCAATCTTGATTAAATGTATGTACATTCAATTGGTAAAATAAACATGATCTTCAAAGGTGATAATAAAATTATTCTTTCAAGTGGCACAGTACTTTTTCTTCTATTTGAATTTTACAGAGTTCTTTTTAAAAAAGGATTTTGTTCTTTATCCTACCCTAAAGAAAAGGATAGAAATTTGTCAGGTTCAAAAAGAATAAATTATTTAGAGTTGCAAAGAAACCATGGAAGACTTTAAAAAAAACAATTTAATTCTCTTTTTGGCTGTTAGTCTTCAATCTCAACACCAGATTTTCTTGACAAGACAATATGTAATACTTGCCAAGAATTACATATTCTCCATCCTGCATTCTTTCCAAGAACACAAGTCATTCACAAGCCACTGCAATAGCTTTATATGGCTGTTGAAAGAGTCATGCTTTATCATTTCCTTTCCTTTAGCTAGGAACTAATGGACTCCTTTTCTGTCCTTCTTCAGTCTGTTTGGTGCATTCATTTCTCATGTGAATCATTCCCATTTGGCTTCAACTTTCTCTGATATTTTTGTGGAAATGTTCATTTTATAGTCTTCAAAAGGCCCAATTACTCATGTATTTTCCAGATAATGCATGTGTTTTTGAAAATCATTCTCTGGGTGTCTTGACAACATTATGCTGCTCTCTGAAGAGTTCACAGAAGACTTTGACTGGGATACAGTTTGACCAGAAACTGTAATTGACTTAAAATATTATTCAGAATGTCTCCATATAAGTGGTTGAGAATGAATGTCTGCATATAAGAATAAAATGAAAAGTTCTACAGAAGCACCATAAAAGCAGTGGTGATCATGATGAGTGCATGCCATTCCTATTTTGTTCCTGGCACATCTTTTTTTCTCTACTGGAGGAGCCAATGCCACATGTATGACTAATCCTGTGTCAGAAGTGGCTAATCCATGAAAAGAATGGAGAACTAAGGAGTAAAAATGGTGCAGTAGAACAGTTGGAAGGGAATCCATGATTGTCTTCTGTCCTTTGAGAAATTGTGAGACCAAGAAGCAAATCCTAACCTGTTCTGTAGCAATAAAAATAACTTCAGCGCTGCTCCATGCAAAAAAGAAAGGAAAAAAAACTACAATAACTAAGCTCTTCTTCTTAGGAAAAGGAGGAAATTGACAGTTACTTGTATCCGTTTACATTCATACTGTTTTGTTTCTGGAAACTGTAGATAGGAATACATAATATGTTCTTATGTGTTCCTTCCAGTTGCACATTTTGGATGAGCTAGCTTTTCCATGAGTTACAGTGGCCATTTCATGCATCAGTTTTGTTCTTATCTCTCACATATTCTTTGGAATCAATTCACCTTAGAATTACACCTGAAGTGTAAATTCCTGAAATTAAAAAAAGATGCTTAAAGAACCCCTTTTTGCAGACCTTTATGGGATTGGAAGAATAATGTTGCTTAAATTATGGTAGAACTGTGGGTAGATAAAAGTTGCAATATTTATTTGTATTGGTGCTATTATACAACATTAGTCGTATGCAATAACAAATTGAAAAAGTACTATTATTAAGTTACTTTCTCTTTACCCCCCTTCCATTTCTTTGGAACAAATAAATTATGGAACCAATTGATTTGATTCCTTTCTATCTGATTATTTATATTTGACCTGTGCAAAAGGTTGTACTTCACCTCAGTGAAGCCCTTTACACCATAGAGGCTTGCAGTTTGACAACTGAAATTGACAAGGTGTCAGAGCAACACAAAACAAAGCAATGCATCACCTTTATTTTTAGAATTGGGGCTGGATGCATTGCTTGATGAAGCTCCTTTGATGGGATGATTCATCCAAAGCATAGTTGAAGGATTTACATAGCCTCCTTTGTATAATCGGAAATTGGATACAATTCTCTGTCTAGCAGCAGAAATCAATTCTTGAGTTCTTGAAGGAAATCATAAATATAAACAGGAACACTTTAGAAGGATCCAGAACTATTATTTCAAAAACCCTGATTCTGCAAACACAAGGATAAAGCTAGCCATTAGTTTTTCAATTTTTAAATTGAAAAGTTTTAAAATTGCATAATAAAGGATGAAATAAGAACTAATTTAAATTTGTTAAGAAACTTATCTGGATATGCCTATGTACACTAATCAGAGCATCATGAACATATTTGTTGCTAATACTAGAAGGAACCACAGCGAGAGTGAGCTTGACTCTGAAAGAAAGAAGAAGAGCAAAGAAAAGAGAATTGCAATTATTCCTCTCTTTCTTTGAATCTAATGAATATCTCAACTGATTCCACCAAAGGATAAACAAAAGTCACACCAAGATAGCTTAGTGCAGGAAACAATCTCCTTGACCCTTTGTTGCTGAGAAAAAAAGAGTAAGCTCCATTGTGGAAGTTTTTATAGGAGTTGGGCAGAACTTCAGGGCTGTTTTCATGTATGACTGTTAACAGCTGTCTTATATGCATGGCAAGCTCCCTATAGTTGTCTCCTTTGCAGTGATACATATATCTATTAAGACCATAACTTTCATTAATAAGGAGAAACAAATTGTTGAAAGAACTCCAATAGGGGTCTGGAAGACAGAATTGGCTGGGTTTCCCATTGTATTTAATTTGGCCTTTTCTCAAAAAATGGGAAAAAAATCAGCCCCAGAACCAATAAATAGTTTTTGTGATTCTTCCAGCTCTAAATCACAAACTTCATGATATACATATTGTAGTGCTGCTGAATGCTAGACTACCTATGCATTGCAGTCTTGTTAAGTACTGAATGAATGAGAGACTTGGACCAGGGTATCCTGAGTTTAGGACTTTGGAATGGCTTTGGACAAGTAATCATTAATAGGATAATAACACATTATTTTAATATACTTTAATGCTCTAGGTTGTGGCCATAGTTGTGTTAGTAGTTAGATTGGACGAGAGTTAAAGCATTTGAGAGGAAAGTAGCCATAGGAACACGATGCTGTCTTGAACTGGGGGGAGGGGAGAAGTCAGGAAATGTGTGGCAACAAGGGGAAATAGGTTGAATAGGTCACAGCAATTAAAGCACAAACAACTAAAAGCTAGCTTGGTTGTGATTTCAACTAAAGCACGGCGAAGTCAGAAGGAAATCAACTCAAATTCCCAAAGAAACCAAGTCACAAGAACAATCAGGCTCAAAACCAGTCCAAAAGTCATACAAGCCAGTTTTGTGAAAATAATCTGAGCCCGGTTGCAAGGAGGTACGGCCTCACCTCCACGACTCTAAAAAGCAAGCCGGTCTTGGTTCACTGGGCAGTGCAGAGATCCGCCAGCCTGTCAGTCTTGCACAATATGAATTTCTAATTTCTGTGCCAATTTTTTTTTTACAGTTCTGTGCTGGGCTCCTTGATCTTGACTAGGATTTCCACTGTCCCGTTG
>JANHZU010001876.1:0-14357 GCA_032468055.1 Acrochordus granulatus
TAAACATTTTATGTTCCAAAACTGGGCCTGAGCTTGGTGAGGTCTCGATAATCCACATTAATCAGAACAATTGGAGCTGGAAAGTCACATGTTCCCAAGCATCATACCCAAGTACATCTTGGAAGCATGCCAACAATTATCCAAAATAGAATAGGTTTAAGGATTAACAAAAGATTTCTCAGTAAGCAATGTGATTAACAGCAGCAAATTCTGCCTTACCAAGTGCTGCCAATGAAAGGGCAGTTGGTAGGCCATGTAATGTGTCATCGGTGGCACCCTGATTTAGAGAAGCTCTATCACTATCTAACCAATCTTAAATTGGAACTGGGTTTTTCCACAAATTTTCCACTGTTGTTTCTCTTCTTTTCATTCCTGCATTTTTATTACATGTTCTTGGATTTGAAGTGCACAGGTTTGTTATGTTTATTGAAAATTCTCCTGAGTTTCTCTTGTACTCCAGCAACATATAGAATGGTCATGCTGCTACTTTGTTAAAATCTTTTGCAGAGGATGTGGGAGGGTTACTTTTGTACCTTTTTGTGGCTTTGACAAAGGACCAATTTGGATAGCCACAATTATTGAGAGCAAAAGTGATAAATTGGTGAATTGGATGAACATGTTGAAACACAAACTTTTCCATCCTAAGGACAAGAAACCCAAACATAGACAGATGTCATTTATGCCACATAATGTAATGAAGTCTGTTCAGATTTTTACACTGGGGAGACAAAGCAACCTTTTTACAAAATATTTCAACAAAATAAAATGTCAGAATCATATGCAGTCCATTTGCACCTAAAAGACTAGATACATTCCTTTGATGACTGCAAATTCCAGATCCTTGACAAAGAGTCTAACTGGTTGTCGAGAGGAATCAGTGAATCTATTTATGTAAACATGTTAAATCCTCCACTTAATAAGGGTGGGGGGACATTATTTGTCTCCTGTTTATAATGTTGCTTTGACTTATCTTCATAAAAACCTTTCAGTTTCCTGTACTGTGTTATTTTGCTATTAAGTGCAAAACTAATCTCTAAAAATTTTATTGCTGAGCATTGTCACTTTGCTAGCCTGTTATGTGAGAACTTTTTCTGGTGCATGTCCTGTATCCTGCCTTTTGAGAAACTATATATTTTTGTCACTCTTTTTCTCCACATGGAATTGAAAAAGTATGCTGAATAGGAGATGAAACATTTTCTGATTATATCAAATAATAAAAGTCCAGTTGCCTTGTTTTAGAAACTTTTGCATATTTTTGTAATTTTTCTATAAATCATGGATTAATGAGAATATACATAAACATATACAAAACATAATTTATATAAATGTAGGTAATCTATAAAGATGTAATTAATCAATTAATTAAATGTTATAAATAAGTTAATACTTCTCATTTATTAATATTTTAAATGACATAATAATTTGCCAAGTTATTCATTAATTTAATCAATCTGTCCCCACCTCATTTCAGAAAATGCTAGATGTACAGATATTAAAACAGTATAAATATTTATAATATATTAATATAATGCAGTAGTGCAATATAGATACCAAGACTATAACTAAATCCCCAGGGTCTTTTGGAAAAGCCAAGTTTTTACCAACTTCTAAAACCTATTGGGAATGGAAGAGTCTGATCCAAAGAATAATAGAATTAATAATGAAGATCAAATGTGAATAAAATAATAATTAAGTAAATAGTTATTCAGGATACTTTACTGGATATATATTAATTTCTCAGCTCATATTATTTCCCACACTGACCAAGAAAAATATGCTTTAGTTTTTCAGTGTTTTCTTCTAGTGAAACTAGAAGCTAACGACAGAAATTGAAAGCCTGTTTCTATTTTGTACAAAGGAACTTCCTTTAGGCACTGGTAAAGTTTGTAAACAGTGATAATAGTGCCTAATATAAGATAGAAAATTGGGGTTTATAGTTTGATCTTTAAGCATAAGAAAGCAGGCAAGTGAACAAGCATCCTGACTAATCTTTACCTGCATTGGATCTTTCGGCCAGGTTGAGGGCTTTCAGATTCTTTGTTCAACTGGGAATACATATTTTGGTCATGCTCTTGTTCAAATTCTTCTTCATTGTACACCTTTCTGTAGATATTATATGTCACCTTTTGTGGCACTCTCTCATTGATAGTATTTATATCTGGCTCCATTTCATTATAGTGTTCCTGACATTTTAAAAACAAATGTTATTAAATTAGAAGAACATTTCATTTTGTGTCTTTTTTATGCTATTGGTTCCTGGCCCACAATACTTCTGAAACTTAAAGATTCACGCTCAGACAGAATGAGGTGAGTACCTATGAATTGGCCCCATTGTAACACATGTAGTACCTATTCCAGAATTAGAAAACCAATAAGGAAATCATTTGTGAAGACTCAAGATACAGTTTTTTTTTTTAAAAAAAGTTGGAGTGTCACTACTGGAACCTTCATGCCCCTCATGCTTTTTCTTAAAATACTCTTTATTTAATGCAGTGTTGACTTTTAATGCAATATTAATTTTTTTAGTTTTCTGTTAATCTGCAGCGTACTCAAAAATGGAACTCTTCTGATCCAAAACATGCAGGTTATAGCAGAAAGCAAATTAAAAAAAAACCCTTATTCTCCTTCTTTTGCTCAGGACTGATAATTGTAGTCAATGACATGAAAGCAATTAATGTGAAAGTTTCAAAAACGTTAATAACTTGAGAGAAAGAGGCAGCCTGGGTGAGAAGCCTCTATTGGAACTATGCAGTAGAGGTGTAGTTTTAAGCACTGGTAAAAATGTCTCTTTCTATCTACTATGTGATATTACACAAATTGAGTTAATTGACTTTGGGACTTTCACCACAAACACTGATAACATCTGCCATATTCTCATGATATCTTTATCTTCCCCCTAATTATAAATGAGTCACTTGTTAAAAGATTACATTTGAATTTCTTACTCAATATATAGGAAAACAAATTTAGGGCTGCTAGAGGCAACCCTAACTGAGCAATCAAAAGCCCACCCCTTTTTTTGCATCTATCATGTTGGACATAAAAAGGGGTTGGGACTTGAGTGCAGCCACCATCTTGAATTTACACCCTGCAGAGACCTCTGAGGCAAAGTGAAACACCTGCCTCAGCTGGCTGATATAAGCCACAGTTGTGAAAAGATAGCAAAATTGTATGTTACTTGGTCTTACTGAATTTTTATTATCAGAGCAAGGATTTTCATTTTCTGCCATCGGTGCTAAGGTATTTTCCTGTTTACTATTTTTTTTACAGACTGTTTTATATCTCCTGCAAAAGAAATCCAAAACCAACTTGAGAATGGTGAACTTATTGGAAAAAGTAATTTTCATTATGTTGGTTTGCTTGTAAAATGTATAACATCTATTTATATATAAATATTACAAAATATATAACATCCCATCTTTCCTTCCCCTGCTCAAGGGGGTGTACATAGCACGCTGTCCTCTTTTTTCCCAGCAGTAACAAATCTACTGAGAGAAAGCCACTGGCCTAAAATTACTCTGTGAGCTTCCCTGTCAAGGATAAACCTGAACCTGGATCTTCCAAGTGCCAATCTAACACATGAAATTATTATACTACTGCACACTGTCTCTTATAGTGTGGCTTTTCCTATTTTCTCCTCCTCCAAGAAAAGTCATTTTAATTCCCCCAGTTGCACATATGATACAATCCAGTGGGTCTGTTCCTTTAATAATTGTTATAAATTTAATTTTTAATTTAAATTTAATGTGGCCTACAAGAAAATTTTAATGGACAAATTACTGTATTGACCGAGAGCTTTGGCTATTCATGGGTTTCATTCAAGCTAAGATGCTTCTTCTTAAGCAGCAAATACTGAGTCCAGAATGACATGAACCAGTCTTAGTTTCTAAAATGTTACCTCATAGAGGCAGAATCAGAGTCTGTAATCAACTAAATTTAGAAATACGACAAATAAATATTTTTCTGGTTTGACTGCCTAATGATTGCTCATCATACTCATGCTGCTGAAAGGCATAATTACTAGGCCTCCCGAAGTATATTCCTACTTTTGTCTTGCTGTATTGTGAATTCTACATGGATTTACAGAGTAAAATATTGCACAGGTGTATCTGCACATTCATTTCTTATCTGGTAATGGGTGTCCTGTGTATGAAGAAGTAATTAGAAAGAGGTTCAGAGGAATCAAAACAGCTCTGCCTTAATGTATACAGTATATTGATAAATGGGATCCTAAAAACACATATCTGAGGCTGTGAGAATTTGGATGGGGGACAACAGGCTTCATCTCAACCCTAGTAAGACCGAGTGGCTATGGGTGTGTGAGATTTTGGGATCTGGGTATTTAACAGTTTTAGTTCTAGATGGGGTAGCACTGCCCCAGAAGATCTAGTGTGCATCTTGGGGGTTCTTCTGGACTCATGACTTCTGCTCAATTATCATGTGGCAGTCATGGCTAGAAGAGCCTTTGTGCAACTTTGTGTTGTACATCAATTGCATCCATACCTGCATTGGGAGTCCTTGCACTCAGTCACTCAGGCCCCAGTCATATTTTGCCTGGACTATTGCAATGCGTTTTACATGCAGCTATCCTTGAAGAGCATCTGGGAGCTACAGCTGGTGTAGAGTGCAGTACCATGGATAGTTTTGGAGATCCTGAGAGTGACCAATGTGACACTACTGCTGCAAAAGCTGCACTGATTGCCAGTCTGTTTCTGGGTGCAGTTCAAGGTGCTGGTTATTAGCCATAAGATGATTTATGACATGGGACCAGGTTACTTGAGGAACCATATGACCCCAATGGGTTTGGCCCACCCCACCCATGCTGGCAGTAAGGGCTTGCTTACACATAACAGTTTTGGCTGGCAGGGTCCAGAGAAGGGCCTTTTCTCCCATGCCACCTGCCCTGTGGTAATCATTCTACCTGAGTTGAGCTCAGCCCCCATTTTTTTGGCCTTTCACAAAGACTTTGAAAACCTGGCTTTGCAGGTTGGCCTGGGGTCCAGATGGCAGTATATCATCTTGGAGGTGGCTCCTGGACTGAAGTTTCCACCTGCATTTCATCTCATTTATCCTTTTATTTCTTTGAAATTTATTATTTTACTGTATTTATGTGTATATGTATATATGTTGGTAGGGTTTTTATCTTTTTCATGTAAGCCATCCTGAGTCACTGGTCGTGAGATGGGTGTCATATAAATTGAATAAATAAAAAAATAAGTATCCCATTCCAAGGATCTATAACTTATCTCTTTTTCCTTTTAATAAATCTGAGTAGTGAAATGCTGTAATTATCTAGATTTTTTTGGTTGTGAATGACTGCTTGGGGCTTGACACTTTCTTTTCAGACAGGTAGCTTGCTACTACCTATAATGTAATTAATTTGATGATGTAACATGTAAAGTATAGTAACAGGTAACAAGGAGACACCATCAAAACAGGAATTCAGCTCCCACTCTAGTTTTAGCTTATAATCTCATACTGCGTTCCTCTTATTTGCCCATTTTAATATGTATGTATTGTATTATTTACTAGGAATTTCAGTGCTATAGTTCTGCCTGGATTTTTTAGTTCTTGTAGAAACACAGGGAAATAATTTTAAAATCCATAATTGCAATTTGAAGATGATCTTAGATTGATGAGCAGATGATATTTGGGCTTTGCTGATCTATTGATAATTCATGATGATTATACTTGAAAAGGACCATTTAAAAATAATGAAAATATCAGCCATTCATTTTCAGATACTCTTGTTCTCAGAAAATAAATTGAATGGCTTCCACTAACCATTCAGAGTTTCCATCCAGTGAAAATAATTGTTTATGGCAGTAGCATCTATGTACTTGAAAAAAGAAATTCACTGAATTTATGAAACAAGTAAGAAAAAATAAAATAATATGACAGGGCCAATCTAAGACCTTTTGCTGCTTGCAGTAAAGCCTTTCATCAACAAATCAACATATTGACTATTAACTGAATCTTATTTCAATAGTGGCTGATGACTGATCCTTAGTGTTTGCATTCATTTGTACTTTCTTTTCCCACTGTCAAGATATTTTATCTGCTTTTCTGGAAAGTGAAAAAGCTTTACCTCCTTGGATAATTTGTTACCGCAAAATAAGACATGGCGGTGAGACTTCTCATTAAATAAATACTTTAATAAGGGTTCTATTGTGATGCCAGAGTCATTTTAAAAAATGACAGCCAATTTCTCCATTGAAATACCTGTCTCAGAATGCCCCTGTCTCAGAATCAGCATTGGGTAAAGCATAACTTGTGTCACATAAAAGCAAGAGGAGATGCCCCAGCCTGTCCCTCTCACAGAGAAAAACTTTGTTCTTTTAAAATGAGGAACAGAATTCCAGAGAAACGGAGAAAAAAGTGCCTGGGCCTGAGCTGTCTTATACTCTCTCCCCAACAGTTCTCACAAATGGCTGGAATTAACCCCAGAGGCCCAGGGAAAAGAAGTAGGGAATTTGCTTCTGGATTTAAGTTACAGCTAAGACATAGGTAAATAGTTAGGCAGAAGACGCTTCATAGCTTAATTTATTTTCTGTGCATTAATACTTTGGACTAAATTTAGTATTCTTTATGTATCTGTATGTAGGAACTAAGAAAGACTGAGAGAGATAGGCGAGATTCAAGAGATAAGGGGAAAACGTGCCTTAATCAAAAACAAGACAAAAAATGCACAAAAAAACTCAGGTAGACACTCCTAATTCACATGATTATAATTACAGCCAATATTTATAAAAGTAACAGCCTTTGCGTAGAATAGATTCAGCGATGGTACTTACTTCAATCTTTTATGCGTATATCAGATTCTGCAAGGGGATGCTTCCTTTCTTCCAAATCTATTAAAATCACAATTTGTCTCTCGGAAATTATTTGAGCTCTGTAAAACTCAAAGCCTGAGATAATTGTAACAGCTGGGTGCCGTCTTCTGATCTTTTAGACTTTTCAGGCTAACAATTTGCCAGCTGCTCTATACTATAAATTGAGCAGTTGCTGCATACTGCATATGTACAAGTTGATTTTATATTTTTAAAAAAATATAAAGCCATTTTATATAGTTCTCTATTTTCTTTTAATGAAGTTTGATTTTTCTTTTGTGAGATTGGTCTAAATCCCAGTACTGTGCGATAAAAGGATTGATCCCATGACACTGTAACAATGCCAGGAAATGGCACCATAGTAAGTATTTCATTGTTATCTTTTTACCTGAAAGGATGCCGACTGCTCTCTCATACTCACTAGGGTAAAGACTGATGGTGTCCCTCTTGGAAGATAAATTATATCAGCAGAAAGTATCAAACCACTGTCCTGGGGCAGGAGATCAGGTCAAGTTATGAAGCATCAGAAAATATCTGGGAATGGAACCTACTGCTCAGGTTTGCTTGCTACAGGCACTGTTTTAAATGATAAATATAATATTTAATTTGTAGAGGTAATAATAAGAACATGAAATAAAATAATCCACAAAGTTTAAAAGAAAAATATAACTTTTAGGAACTCCTTAGAGCATATGAGATGTTTATCTGTCATCATTTTATAATATTTGTAATCATATTCTCCTTTCTATTTATCAGTGGTCAACCCAGGTTGTCTTACATAATAAAACCTGATACAGAAGATATTTGGAAAAAGCCATCAGCTTTGCTTTTTTTCTGAAACAGATTTTTAAGATATTTTTAAAATGATTAATATTTTCCACAAATGAAAATTCTTCTCTTTGTCAGAAATTCATGCCCACTCTGAAGTTGGTTGGGTTTTAGTGCCTGTTTATCATGAAACTATCTCATTCCCCATTAATTGGAACAAGTATGGAAATGTCTTTTGTGTTATATCTATGACGAATATTACAGCAGCTCTAATCCTATAAATGGGAAGGAATGATAGAAAAAGTGCCTGCATTTTTCTTTTTATTAAAGATGGGTCTAATTTATAACACTGTTTGCTGACAGAACTGCAAGTATGAGAGACCTTTGCTAACCTGAGGTAGCTAAATCCTGTAACGTAAATTCCTGAGCTTCACGGGAGCTGAAGATTTTTATTCTGTTTCTGTAAGAATTTACTCCCTCTTACATTTTAAGTAAATAAAGTAATAGAAACAATTTCCTTTCTAAAATAATTAACATTTTTTTTAGATTTTATTATTAATCTGTTTATACTTTCCACTGCTCCCTGTCCCTTCCCCCCCAAAAAACTTACCTTTTTTGGTCCAACTCTTTGTTTTCTTTCTTTTCTTTGCACGTCATTGTTGCTGGTATCTTGGTAACAGTTAGAACTGTTTAGAACCTCTGGTTTTTTTCAAAGCATTATCAATGCTGTCATTCTCAGTTGCACACAAATTAAACATTCTATTATCTCATAAGAAGTGACCAATTTATTTAGTTTTAAGCAGCCATTTCTGCATATCTGCCAAGATCCGGATCATAAAGTGCTATGTTGAAAGTCTATGTTGAGAGTCATGTTGAAAATATTATATAGAAAAAGCTATCACTTTTCTATATAAAGATTATATAGAAAAAATTATCTTGTAGAATTGCTATTACTTTTAACTGTAGTCCTGAAGCACTGTGTTAGTTGGGGGTGAACTGGCTTTTTCTTATATGCCATCTCAGAGTTATGGAACAAATTATCTATCAAAATTTTTAGAGCCAAGTATATCCCAAAACAAGATTCCAGCAGCATGGAATCATGACTGAATCATGACCCATTTGTTTTGTACATGCAATCACCTACAAGGTGGGGCATTGATTGGAACTTACCCGCCATCTTGCAGATTTTGACCACATCTTCAATGCCCCTGGGGTTCTCTAATCTCATTTATTAAAAGAGAAATGGGATTAGATTTCATCAACAATGGAACCCTGTCACTTCTAGGATCCTACTTACTTTGAGTTTGCTAAGGCAAAGTTTTCTTCATTTACTTGGTTATGACTCTTTGATGAATAGGAAGTCTAGGTATATATTTTCCAGATAATGAAAGAACTGTACAGATTTTCTGAACTTGTAGCCTATTTTCTAAGTTACCCCCTCTTTTCAAGGCACCAAGAAGACCATAATATCAGGGCTGTCAGTGATAGTATCACTTACCACATGATTTTATAACAAGAGCTCTAAAATGAATTTGACCTGTAATATTTGATTACCTTGGAGCAGCCAGATAATTTGGGGTGCCAGAAAGAACAACAATGACTAGATGTAGCATTTTTGCACTCTAGGATGGCTAAATTAAAAACAACACTTCAAAATGTAGCTCTGGACTGTGAAGGAAAATCTCTTTTTTTTAAACCAAATGTTAACATTTTGAAAAGTGAGTTGACATTTTTTCAGATTTTCTATAAAATTTTCTTTCATTAACTAATTTTTTGGGGGACTTTTACCTCTGATTCTTAAATATTATGTACCAGACTGTGGTGAATATTGAACATTCTACTTGTGGAAGCAGAATTTATAGAGTGGCCTCTATGGCAAAGAAAAAAGTACCTCATGTAAACTGAAAACTGCATACATAAATGGAAAATTGAATGAAGCAAAGTTCCTCCCTAGACTCAACTTGAGCATTGGGCCATTTTTATGTGAATACCAATTAGAGGTAAAGCAACAACCTGAAATTGTCATATAAGGATAAGTTCCATTGTGGGGAATTTTTCTTCCATTTTTGAAGCAAAGTCAAAAATAGAAAAAGTCTTTATTCAACTTCTGAAGTTGCAGAATACATTGGGTATAAGTTCTGTGAACTCTCCTACTCCTCTCCTGTCACTTTAGTTTTAAGGACACAGTAAAAAATGCAATACTTTCATGAAGCCACCTTTCAAGATCAAATTTTGATACTAGGTGGGATTTTGTCTCCTTTTGGTCCTGAACCTGTTTGCATCTGAGCTTACTCCTTTACAAGAACCTAGACCTGCAGTTTAGAGTACACATTTATCCAGCTTTCTTATTAGAGATCCATGAGGCTTCTCAGAGCTCAGTGATTGAAGAACCAATGATTGGTTCTTTGTCTAAATAGAGTTAGCTTTGCCATAGTTTTGAAACATACCTGAAACCTGCGAGTACACTGCAGTAAAATATTATTTGAAGGATTGCTTCGGAAAACTGTTCTGGATCAGTAAGTGAGACTAAAGATTTTGGACATATTTTTCAGTTCTAAATAACTGTATTGATTCCTTTCCATTTCCTGATGTACTTTATTTAACAAAGCTGAGGCTACTCTTCAGAGCTTAGTTACTGCATTGTTACTGAAGCTCTCAACTAAGGAGGAGTGGATGGTGACAGAAAAGAGGGTCTTGTCAATGGTGGCTCTCAGTCTATGAATATTTTTAGAGGGGATAACAGATATTGCTGCCTTCTAGGCACCTGTCTAGGCCTCACAAACAAAACAAAAAATCTATCATTAATTGTATTTGAAATGTTGGGCTTATCTTCTAGAACACAATCCAGTTTGAATATAGGCACATGAAAGCTTTTTTGGAAAGACAAGTAGAGGAAAAAAGCCAGACATAGAGACCAGGTCTAGATTTCAGGAGACAGTGTAGTGACAAAGAAACTTCATGAGAGGAATTAATACTAGGCTCTCACAGCAGCATTCAAGTGGTTCAGGCTAATCACGCAATCATTTCAGAAAGAGCAACAGCCAGTTGCTTCTCTTAAGCACAGTTGATCCTAGTTGCTCCCGAACTTCTCACAGATAAACTCCACTAGCTCCCAGTGTGTCCAAATACTCCTTTCTATGATTCTGCTTTCTATTGTTCTCTGACCCCAGACTGTCTCTGGTCTGGGTAAAAGAGGCTCTTGATCAAGATCCATCTGTCATATCTTGGATAACATAGTAGCCTTGGTTCTTGATTCCATCTTTTTGCCGGGCCCTGACAGCACAGAGTAATAATCCGGTTCTTCTTCTTCGTTTGACGATGGCACCTCAGACCAGGTCATCTCAGAACCTTTATAAAAAAACAAACTACTGTATTTAATAGAATTAAAAATCCCCAAAATCTTGAAATTTACCTACTACCGCTTTTATTTCCTCATCTTTCAAATAAAACATTGTGAAAAATAGGCTGACTCGATTTACAGAAGACCTGCTTTTTTTTAAAAAAAAGGGGGGGAGCTGTTGCACGCACGGTTAAGACCCTTCGCCTCCCAATTGAAGACTGGGAGATTAAAGATCCTCCAGGTTCTGCAGCTACAGACTTAGGTAAGATACTCGGCGGTTCCCACGTCCCTGCGCGGCCGTCAACCACCTCTTTCTCAGGCTGGGTTTTTTAGAAGGGCAAACGGAGACAGCGCCGTCGGACCTCGCCCGGTGCTCTTTCGGTTCGTCAAGGTAGAGGCGGAGGGGCGGGGCGTCGGGCCAGGGGGCGGGGCGTCGCGAGAGGCTGAGAGGAGCCTCTTCGAGGAGGCGCGAAACGTCGAGGCGCTCTGTCCGCCGCTCCGGCCCGCAGGTAGCCGGCCGACCGGCCAGCCAGCCAGCCGTCCAGAGCCCGCACGAGGCTCCGGAGCCGCGGTCGGCCAGCGCGCCATGAGCGCCGACTGCAGCAGCTACGTGAGCGCCGGTGAAGTGCTGGTGGGCTCCTTCAGCTGTCCGCGGGAAGACAGCGAGGCCGGCGCGATCTACTGCTGCGGCTTCCAGGATGTCAAGTATTGTTGCGACGACCCTAACAGTTTTTTCCCTTACGAGCACAACTACATGTGGTGGCTCAGGTGAGAACGGGAAGCGCGTTTCCCGGGTTGTCCTACCGCAGAATTGGAATTGGAAAAGGGGGGCGGCGGCAGCGGCGGCGGCTTTAAGAGCGGGATCCAAACTATGGGGAACGAGGTGAAATTGTTACGCGCTTTGCAGGTGCTTAGAAGGGAGATGTTCCCTCGGTGCCGAGAGCGAACCAGAGGCCGTGCTCTACCACCACTGCAAACATGGGAGTTGTTCTCAGGAGCAGAAGCAACAGAGTGTGATAGTTCAAATGTCCCCGCAAGCAAATAGGGGATGTGACAGTAGTAATATGGAACCTGTTAAATTAATCTTCCCTATTCTTAATGCTCAACAAGGATCCCATAATCCTCATCCACCAAAGAGAATTCTAACTGCAGATGATCTAACACATTGTGGTGCTGGAGATAGGTTAGGTTTTGGAACTTACTTGAAGGGGGTGATTTTTTCTTTCTAGATTAAGGATGCAAATTATTTCCAGAAGAAGCGGAGTGAAATGAAAAGTATTTGCAACAGCATAAAATAAGTAAGCCTAGGATATAACTTAAAGTAGAAGGATATAACTTAAAGTAGAATCATTATCCTTTTCCTCTAGATTTCCAAGGTAAGCTTTAAAAAGCCAGCGAGGTCTGAATGTTAGGAAGATAGCTAAAGAAATCAGTCACTATCATAGTCCATAGAAGAGATAGCTTTGATGTTAAAGCTATTGGAGCAGTGGTTGAACAGATTTTGTAGTGCAGTCCTTGTGGCTCTCTGAGCTTGGTTGTTTGCCTGCAGACATTTCATTACCCAACTACAGTAATTCAATGCAAGCATGAATGATGATACATAGTCGAATAATGAAATGTTTACAAACAAGCAACCAAGCTCAGAGAGCATCAAGGACTCCACAGTTTAACCCTGAGCTACATACATTCTCTTCTGTTGGAAATACTGTAATTTTGTGTGGACCTTTTATGCTTGAACATATAAAAGTGATCTATAATTACTACAGGAAATGCTATGAATAGTTATTAAGACTGCACTAATTATAACAACAAATATGAAAAACTGCCTATTTTCAGGACTTGTACTCCAGAAATAGGAAATCTGGTCTGGTTCAGTCTGAGAGTAAATCTGGTTCACTCAGTAAGCTGAGCAGAATGAAATTCAGAAAAAATGAATTTTTCCTGCCTTAGAACACAGGAAATACAAATTTGACTTTTTTGTTTTTCTAGTGAAGAGGAATAATACTTGCTGGCAAGCTTGATGGTTATGAAAATACAAAACACAGCACATTTTGTAGACAATTGCAGGGGTTTGTAAGATATGTTTCATTAAAAAAATAAAAAAGTCAACCAACTCATGGGTCTTTGTATAAAATTACATTTGCTCAATTTTAGTAAGCTGTTTAATTTGTAAATTAATCCAGTTCACAAAACTGGTATGAGCATAAGATCATGCTATCAAACATACTGTCAGTGTAGGAGTTTGCTGCCAGATGTGCATATTGCTTGTGACTGGTTTGGGCTAAGCAGCATAGTCATGTAGCAACCTTGAAAACTGTAATTAAAATCAAGAAGTACAGCACATCAATTCCACAACTCGTCATGATTGATCAGAAGTTTCATTTAAATGTTTTAGTTATACTCTAAAAGAATGAGACACTTTATTCCACCTTAGCCTGTTATCAGGGAAAGAGTAGAGTAGTAAGGAGAGCAGAGTCTATACTTTTCATTAGACAATTGTCTAGTGGTGAACTATTAATTTAGAAACATTTTGTACATTAAAATGATAGAATCAAAGACAATGGGGAAAATAAATAATCTCTTTATTGTAAGTAGTTGCCCACAATTTCTACAGATCAGTTTATAAATGTTATCTGCTTTATCTAAAGCAGATAAAAAGTGCTTTTCTTTTTATTATGTTGTCTCCAAAACAATTATTCCAGATTACTAAAGAAAAAAAAGGCAGCCAATATAGGGGAGCACACTACTTGTATTTTTACAACTCATTCTGGAGGGAGCGTACCACTTGTATTTTTATAACTCATTATTTTAGACTAATATATTTAATTTTGTATTGGGGACACACTTGGTGAAAAGAATGAATATCCTATGCACTGTATAATTACAGATAGTCATAACTCTCTTTTATTTTAATGATTCATAATAATCCATACTGCACTATATTTTTGCTAGCTTTAAATGATATGTATTAATTTTCTCAGCCTTTATTTCTAACATCAACCCATTCCTTATTCCCAGGTGGTTTGCCCAAATATTGCTGAATGATGTATCCTTATAGGAAGATTCTGAATCCAACCTTTTGCTTGTCTTCAGGGTATATCAGTCAATGGTACAGAATGCAGATTCATAAAGCAAAATTTGTAAATTATTGTGGCTCAAGTTGTTTTGAATAACTGAAGCCTCTCTTTTTCTTCATTTAAACATATTTTATTAAGCCTTAGTTAAACCTTCAGCCCATTTCTTTCTCTAAAGCATTCTGTGATTATACAGAAGCCCAGTCACCATCTAGAGAAGTCTCTGTTTTTTCTATTTCAGCTTCTTTTTCTACACATTAACTCCTTATCTGTGAAGACTCTCACTCGTCCAGGGTAATCGCATCGCAACAAAGTTTAAAAAACAGGCATCTGGACTGGATTTTT
>JANHZU010001876.1:39196-54597 GCA_032468055.1 Acrochordus granulatus
TTTTTAGATATATTTGTATACATTAACTATATTTTATATTTATATGTGGCCCAAGGCAATCAATCTTCACTCAATGTGGTCCAGGCAAGCCAAAAGGCTGAACACCTATGGCTTAATGGCATTCATAGTCTAGAATTCCTCCTTATTTTGAGTTTTGACCTCCCTCTGTAAAGCTTCTTCCTGTAGGTTCTTGTGATACTTTCAGGAACTACGAGGAATAAATCTATTTCCTGTTCCCTATGACAGCCTTTAAATATTTGCAGATTGTTATCATATCTCCATGTCATTTGCCTTGTCTTTAGGCTAAACATACTCAGATCCTTTAAATTTTCTTCATAAGATTTGGCCAGTGAACAGACTAGAGCCAGAGTGAACTGGCCGTGGAACACACTGAATTGAAAGGGTCACAGATCAATTGCTCAGTAGGTGGACTTTTCGACCAGTAATGGTTAACAGTATCTTGTTACTTACTATTTACTGTACATCTGTGGCATCAGAGGAAGCTAAGACTCAACAAGATTGGGATTTTCCCACAATCATTTAGAAGGATTGTGGTGGACGCTTTTTTGCACTGGAGATAGCTGAGCTGAAGAATATCTGTGTTCCCAGTGGATATGAGATAGTGAGGGCAGCAACAATATTATTCTCAGATTCCAGTCTGTTTTTGATATAGAGAGGGATGTTTTGACTCACATACCCCAGTGAGATATTTACAGAATTGTTTTTTTGTCTGTTGTGGTATGGATGAACAAGAATGCTGTCCTGATGTAACTTGTCAGCAACACAGACCAGACCAAGAAATTAACTCTGCAAGAAGACTAAAACTATTTGTTAATTAAGATTGGTTACAATAGATGTTGCAAATCTAATATTGCTAAGAAATGAGAAAGGTCTCTGAGCTGCTTTCACATACCTTCTGCACATTTTGGGCTTAAGACATGCTTTTCTCTTAATAGCTTTGGTAATGCATCTCACCTATCTCCATCAGGTTGTCTTCTTTATTATATATGTATATAGTACTGTGCAAAGTTTTAATGACCATATTTTTTTTTGGTATCCATATTAAGATTCAAACAGAAAATAGAGGAAATATGAACACAAAATTTTAATAACACAGTTTTCAGAACAAAAAGGCTTCTTCAGGCAAAAGTCAGTCTTAAATAGTCATTACTAAATACTTGCCTCTTTAGCCTATGGAAGTTGTTTTTGAATACTGCATACAAATGTCCTGTATTTTCTGGTGGTATTCTAATAAAGAAGCTGAGACAGAAATATATATTGTCATTTTACTCTTGCTAAAACAACAAACCTAATGTGTGCATATATAGTATATTTGAGTCAGTGTTCATTCCTAGTGTCTGAATTAGTCCCTGCAGTTTTCTTGGCAAGATTTTAGAAGTAGTTTGCTATTGCCTCCTTCCTAGGGCTTAGAGAGATTGATTGGCCCAAGATCACCAGCTAGCTTCATGCCTAAAGCGGTACTAGACCTCATAATCTCAGTTTCTAGCCAATAGAAGAGAGTTTCTAGCCTGATGCCTTAACTACTACACTAATGTATCTCTCTACTCAAATTGTCTCTGTCTTTACTGTCTTATTGATCTGAAATGCTGCTAAGTCTATGAGCAAAAGTGGACCAAGATTTTAACAAGCTTGTTAATAAAGAAATCATTGATTTATATTGAAGGGTCATGTCTAGAGGTACCTGGTTATTGCCACTTTAAGAAATGTGAGTGTGGTGACCATCTGATGGAATTGTAAGCAAAATAATTTTATAAAATATATAACTCACAGCATTAACCTCAGAAAATTAGATGGCCTGCTTGTTAGAAATGTGTGGTTAGAAGAGCCAAGGAAGGTTGACTGGAGATAAGAAACCAGATGGTTAAGAGAGGAATGTTTCAGAAGACCTTGCAAGCTGTCTCAACCTAGAGATTTATAGGGGATGAAACACTTAGCTGATATCTTTGAAAACTAAGGAATGTAGAACACAGATAGCCCAATAATTGCTACACGTAATGTGGATGTTACAGGAGGGGTTGGGGCAGCAAATGTGGCTGTGTATTTTCTTATAAAAATCACTGAGAACTGATTTAAGAGCTGAGATCCTCTTTGTCTCAATACTGCAATAAAATGCAATTAAAATCCACACCTTGTGTTTGGGCATCAATTTGGCTTCGACACAAAGCTAACAACCCGTTTTGGAAACAACACTATCTGGATGTTGAATGGGATCCTTGAACTTGGAGGAAGGGATGGTAGTGTTTAGAGAGTTAGTATAATGGAGGGAAGAGACAAACACTAACATCAGTGGTGATGGGCAGTGGGAAAAATGGGGGGAAATAGAGTGCATTGCTTTGGAGAACTTATAGCACTTTGTGCCTTCTACTCCCTGTTCACTGATGACTTTCCACTGTGTACTGGAATTTGGAGTATGTTATCATTTGTCCTTTGTCATGAACAAAACACTCTGATAGTTTTGGAACTCAACATATCTGTATCTACACAAAGAGGTAGAACTTATTTCACTGCTGCACTCCATTTGCTTGAAGGACTCCTTTGAGTTTCAGAAAGCATTTGGGGAAATTCCTGAGAATCTGGTGTTCAGTTTGATTGAACCATTAGTAACTTCCTGGAAGGAGAAGATGCTGGCAACCTTGGAATGGAATTTGCCTATATGGCCTTTTTCTGCCCTTTTTCTGAAGGGACTCTGGTTTTCCGAGAAAGGCTAGGAAATAAAGTAACAGAAGAGATGCTTAAAACACAGCTGGAGAAAGAATGACAAAATAATGAATCTGACCAAACATGGATAATGGGGTGGAAGAAACACTAAAACATAGTGACTTCTCCATTTTTATTGTACCTATATCACTTGGTGGCCATCTTTAAGATTATCCAGCTCTCTGAAGATTATTTGAGACATCTGTCAGATAAAACCACTTAGATTCACTATGATCTGGCTTTCAGTTGTCAGGTCATATTGATCTTGTGGTTATCTGTGGTTATGTGTCTGAGCTTGTTGGTGCCCAAAGAAGTGAACAGAGCTGTGAGCTTGGCTACCTGTTTATTAGATCTATTCCCTCCTGGTTCGTCAAGACCTTTTAGAGGCCTTGTGGCTGGCTCTTTGTAATATTTTAATATCTTTTCCAGGACTTTTCTGGAAGTACCATTTGTCCCAACAACTAACAACAGAAAGGATTTTCTGTTAATGGGCTTGATTCGTCAGGCCAGCCTTCCTATCACATCTATCACTTCTCTTGATATTTTGTCTGGTTTACAAATTGCCAGGTCCATTCCTCTCAGCAGTGAGTCACCCAACACTACAATATGCCTTTTCCTTTTTGGGACAGCTGTCAGATTCCTCATCTTTGAGATAAGTCCAAGATTCAGTGCTCAGTTATGCTTTGTAGTTCTTTTAACCTCATCTTCTGAAAGATTGTCCTAACATGGATTGAGCAACCATGTGCTTCCAACAGAATAATTTAAAAAATCAGTGTATGTATCATGATATTTAGACCTAGAACTATCTATTCTAGGTACCTTAACAAAAATTGTGTCATTTGCAGTATCATCTCTCTTTCTTGTTCTCTCACTTTCTTTCTTAAACGTTACTTTTTAGGTACTATTGCTGCTTCAGTTGCTCTGCCTTTATTGCATATATCTTTTGCCAATCTATTTTTTGTCAGACTTGATCAAGTTGAATAATCGTAATTTTATCACTGGAGAATCCAGCAATCATCAAAAAGGATTTTTGAAGACATGTTTCTTATAATCAATATCTTTCATACTCAAGCAACCCACTTAATTTTTTGAGCATTCTCTATCATACTTTTCTTAGAAGACTGAAGACCACATTTCCTTTGAATGTTCAAGGCTGCTTATTAATTTGTAACTTCATCTCATTCAACTTTATCCAAGAATCATGCTTTGTTCCTGCTCTGACAGATCCTACTTTTATAGCTAGATACAACTGCTGCCTAAATTACTATTACCTTGAAAAAAATAACATTTTTCCCCAAGTGTTCATAGCAATCAAATGTTCACTCAAGGACTTGGAATGAAATAAAGACAATCTTGACCTTAAACACAAAGATGAATTGGTCAGCTGTAAGATTAGCTATACAGAAGAAATAAGCTTCTTAGATCAAGCCACAGAAGTTGAAGGAAGTTTAAAATTCTATGGTTTCTGAACTATTTGCAATCCAGGAAGCTAGCTAATTATTATTATTTGCTTAGCTTTTAATTCAAACCATAATACTATGCACAAAAGGAGCATTGGCTGTTGCACAGTGTTGCATATGTTAATTGATCAAAATTGAAAATAATACTAATTAGTAAATCTCAAGACCGATACAGAAGTTGACCTGAATTAACTGGAACAAGGAATTTGACCTGCTCATATCTGGAGGCTGTGTGGATCTGAATGGGCAGGAATAGGCTTAGGCTCAACTAAGGTAATATTTGTACCTCGTGTTTGGAGTTGTTAGCTAATCTTTAGCCCTGAATGGGCTCATACTTCTCCTTCAGGACTAGGGCTCAATTTGATAACCTTCCTACTTAAGCAGCAGGTGGCCAGGAAGGTCTTTGAGAAGTTCAGTTACTGTCCCAGTTGTGCTCATAGTTGGACCAGGAGGTTTTCCTAGACGGTTACTCAAACTTTGGTAATCCTACATCCATAATATTGCAATCTGCTCTACATGTGGCTGCCTTTGAAGAGTGCTTTGAAGCAGCAGGTCCAGGATGCAGTAGCATAGGCAGCTATGAGCAAACCATGTTATACCTATGTATCTCCTCTATTTTGTGAGCTACATTGGTTACCAGAAGGCTTGGGGTGCAATTATTCATTATTTCCAATAAAACTCTTCATGACATAGAGCCTGATTATATGAGGGATCACCTATCTGTATAGTTTCTGCCCATCCCATACATTTCGACAGTGTTGGCATGCTCTGGATCTATCCTATTGAATAGTGTCATTTGGTGCAACCCAGAAAGAGTGTCATGGTCTCTGCCTTCTGGAATAACATTGCCCCTGAAATTCAAATGCACCCCTCCATTCTGAATCCAATTTAAACAAGCCCTCAAAATCTGGATGTTTCTCAAGCCTTTAGGTTAGAATGGATGACAGATCCCTTGTGTGATATTTCATTTTTTAGATCATGTTTTTTCTCCAGATTTTTCATTTTAAACTTTATGCCCTTGTGCAATAGCAGTAGTTCCTAATATTGACATCAGTCAAATTGTATAAATCAGTTTTAACTAAAGTAAAAACACCCTTGAGGCAATTGTAATCTTGGTGACCACATGGACACATCCATGCAATTATCTTGGCAGTAATATGGATTTTTTTCCCCATTAATGTTTTTCAGAGGCAGCCATTATCTCCTGCTTCAGCCTTGTATCTATGATGAGAACATTCACACTGTGGGTTTGTGTGTGCTTGGTTTGTGGCAGAGAGAGTATTAAGAATATATAGAAGTGAAGTGCCCTGAGCATTTCAGAAAATTTTCTGCATAAATTCTAAATGTTAGAATTTTTGTATTAACAAGATGGAAATGTCAATTTCCTCCAGTTGTGTCTTTTTAACCTGTATAAATATTTGTGTTTCAGAAGTCCTGCACCACAGCAAAATTAAAAGCAAAGGTTTGTTGCAAACAAATTGTTCCTGAAAACCTTAACTCCTTCTATAATAGAAATAGCTTAGAATCCCATTGACTGAGTATACCTGAATTGTGGCAAAGATTTCAACAAAGTCATGATATTCTCCTTGATAAAACATATGAATATGGGCTAGGTGATACTATTAGATGGATTAACAATTGGTTGAGTGACAACACATAGAAAATGGCTTTACTTCAGTTTGGAGTAAAAAATACTGAGTGGAATGCCACAGATTGTTGTCCTGAGTCCTATAATATTGAACCAGTTTTATCAGTGACTTAGATGAAGGAGTTGAGGGAGATGCTTGTTATGTGCAGATGACATAAATCTGTGAGTGTGATTAATGAGAGAAATGAGAGAACATTAAAAAAGAAAATTCTACATCTGGATAGCAAAATTGAAAAGCATAATATAGCATAGGGGAATATGGATATGGCTTGGCAGTAGTTGATGTGAAAAGGATTTGGGTGTCCTTGTCAATCACAGGTTAAACAAAAGCCAGCAATGTAAAGTTACTAAAAAGACAAATGCCACCTTGAGGTAGATTAACAGGGCCTAGAATTCAGATCATGGAAAGTTACTGTTCTACTGTACTTTGCTCTGGTCAGATTCCACTTGAAATACTATGTCCAATGGGAATCACCATTTAGAAATGATTGTGACAAAATGAGGTTCACAAGAGAACAATCAAGTCAGGGGCCTGGAAACCAAGCCCTTTGAGGAGCAGTTGAAGATATTTAAGTATGCTTAAAGGAAAAGGTTTCCCCTGCCAGTTGTGGCTGTGTTTAAGAGGTAGTGCTCATCTCTGATTCACAACTGAAGGAGCCAGTGTACGTCCGAAGACGCTTCTGTGGTCATGTGACTGGCATGACTATATGCCAAGGTGCACAGAACGCTATCACCTTTCCCACTGAAGGTGGTACTTATTTATCTACTTGCATTTTTACATGCTTTTGAACTGCTAAGTTGGCAGGAGCTGGGGCAATGAGCTCACCCCATTACACAGCAATGCTTGGGTCTCAAACTGCTGACCTGCTGATCTTCTGGCCAACAAATCCAGCATCTTAGCTGTTCAGCCACCATGTCCCTTTAGGTATGCTTAATCTATACAAAAGATGACTCAGGGGAGATATGATGATATTCTTCAGATATGTGAAAGGTTAACATACTGTAGAGGGAGTGACGTTATTTTCTATTGCTGCAGAGGGAACCAAATTAATCAGTTCAAATTACAAAGAAGTATGTTCAGGCTTTCAGTCAATGAAAGAGGCCGCCGCACAAAATAGTGAATTGTCTTCAGACAAATTATTTTAACATCATATGACAAAGACCCACCCTGGATGTGCATGGAATAGTTAGATTAAATCAGTGTTTCTCAACCTGGGCTATACCCAGCCTTAGTCATTAAAATGTTCAAGATTGTTATATTTTTTTAAACAATGAATACACTTATGATTGCTTTTTTTAAAAAGGGGGAGAAATGAATAAAAAATACATTTAATAACAGTCTTTGTTATCCTTTATATTTATATATCAGTTAAAAAGCTTAATAAGATATTTAAATATGCAGTATGGCATATTTCATAATTGTCTTCAGTGAGATTGTAATATTCAGTTTATTTCAATATTTGGCATTTGTTATAATGAATATTAAAAATCTATTTTCATGAAGACACATGAAATGCTTATAGGACATCAATACTTTCTCAAAGCTCCAACTTTCATGTGCAAATCTTCTTTTGATTTTTTTTTATATGATGTCTGATGCCATATTCTTTTCATTCATGATTATGTACTTGCTTAGGTAGCAAATAGATTCAAAGTAGGAACAGCTTGCAAAACTCTTTCAAATTGTTTGTGGGAGAGTACTGTTAACACACATTCATTAATATGTCACTTTCAAACCATTGTTTTGAAAAAATATTTCATTTAATGAAGAACATCATGATGTATTTCCCTTGATAATTCAAACTTTTCAGCGATTCAACTATTTATATGGTATTATACTACAATCTGTATCTATTACTCATATATCTATATACACTACTAAAATTCTTATAGCAAAATTTGCAAAAAAAATTGCAAAAACCTTTCTCACAAAAAGGCAACTGGATATTTATTTCTGGTATAACTCTTCTGAATACATTTCGCTGCCGATCCGAGGAGCTTTTTCAATTCAAAATTGAATGGTGAATGATGGCAGGAATTTATGATTTTCACATATAGCAGGCTACAAGAAAATAAAAAGGCTTAGACAATAAAAAGCTTTAGAGATGTAAAACAAAAGTAAAGGCTTCCCCTGCCAGTCATGGCTAACTCTAGGGGATGGTGCTCATTTCTGTTTCATAGCTGAAAAACCAGCGTTTGTCCAAAGACACTTCTGTGGTCATGTGGCCAGCATGATTATATGCCAAGGTACATGGCTGCTGTTACCTTCTCATTGAAAGTAGTACCTATTTATCTGCTTGCATTTTTACATGCTTTTGAACTGCTAGGTAGGCAGGAGCTAGGCAGACAATGGGAGCTGATCCCATTATGCAGCAGTGCTTGTGTCTCAAACTGCTGAGCTGCTGACCTTCCAGTTGACAAGCCCTGCATCTTAACCACTTGCACCACTGCACACCCCGGATTAGAGATGTTGGGTGGGGACTAATCTGCTCTCTCAGGGTCAACTGGATATACAAATAGGGTGATAAATGTTTTGGGAGGTTTGCCAGAGCTCCCTGGATAGATAGAAGAATGAAAACATTCTTCTGAATGTTTTCAGAAGAGTTATACTAGAGATAAATGTCTAGCTGTCTTTTTGTAAGAAAGGTTTTTGCAAATTTTGCGATAAACATGACCTAGATAAATGAGAATATATATATTTACTAAAACTCTTGTTATCCTGATCCTTTTCCTGGCAAAATGGTGACTCATAGGGCAAAACATTTTTAATCCAAGCACCTCAAATGGGTTAACTTATGGAATGTGTCCAAAATCTGGAACCCATGACTTCTGAGGGAATGAAATTTGAGGAAACTGTGGATGCTTCTGAGCTACTGGCTACTGCTAGGCTACTGCTATGATAACCTGATCTTCATTTTCAGTGTTTCATGACAGGGAAGGGAAGGGAAAATAAGGGAAGAAAGAATTCCTGCACCCCCTTCCCAGCCCATGCCATCTCCTATGTGCTCCCCAACCTGTGTTGTCCCCCACCTTCCCTGATCCATGCTGCCTCCCACATGCCTTTCCCAATCCATGTGGTACCTCTTGCACAATCCCAAACCTTCCCTGACTGCATTATGCTCCCATGCATTTTCCCTGACTTTCATGGCATCTCTTGCACACCCCTATGCATCCTCTCCAACACACTCCCCTTCTGTACACCTTTCCCTACCTATGTGGCACCTCTTGGGCATTTCCCTATAGTTTCCTTGTAGGAAGGAAGGAAGGAAGGTTGGTTTTGATATTCCATGACAAGTTCCCACAAGGAACTTCATTAAAGAAGCCAACAACTCTTGCTCCCACTTCTTTTTTGCTCACTCACGTTCATTCGTTTTTTTTTCGCTTAATGATCCAACAGGGCACAGATTGTTTAGTTATATAATATATTTAGAAATTCCAAAGTGCAATGATTAATAAAAATATGAAGCAGCCAAAGTCTATTACAGTGAACAAAAGTGGAATGGTTCAAAAATCTACCAATCAACCTTCTCAAAAAATCTGAAAAGGAGTATAGGCTGTTTCATCATCTTCATATGCTAAATGCCTTGCCATTCTAATTTGCCCAATTGAATTTTCTACTTTCTCTTAATTCTCCCAGAATAGTAAGTTCTGTAACGTAAAGGATCCTTACAAAGGATTGATTAATATCATGGATAGTAAGGTGATTTTCAAATTTTGAATGGGTTACTTTTACAACCTTCCAATTAGGTATTACCAAAAGCTGGCAAAGTTTCAACTCAGGATATAGCTGTAATTTGCACTTAGAGCAGATCCTACTACAACACCCCTGATCATTTTCTTTCTTGTTACATGTGTGGAGCAGCACTTGTCATGAAAAAAAATCCTACATTATAGAAGAGAAACAGAATGTGGCTTTATAATAAAGCAGAACTTGTTCATCCAGCTCAGTGTTGCCTCCACTTCAACTCTCTGAAATTTTAAACTAGAGTCTTTGCCTGCCTTACCTGAAGAAGCAAGAGTAATATTTTCAACTTTGTCAGCTTAAAGATGTGTGGACTTCAACTCCCAAAATTCTGGGAATTGAAGTCCTCATATCTTCAAGCTGCCAAGGTTGAGAAACACAAGACTAGAGTCTAAATTTTGATCTTTTTGCATACAAAGCAAAAGTGCAGCCCCAAAATACAGCCGTGGCATTATGAGAAATGTATTTTGCAGTGGAGATGGAGAGAAATAGATACACTTTGCCAGGATTTGGAGTTCACTTTACTGGCAGATTATTCCCAGTGTTTTTAAAAACAAATAACAATACTGATTTTGCATTATTTAAATTTTATACGATGTTGGAATTGTAAATTGTTCCTGAAGGTATAATCTACATCAGATTGCACAATGAATGAATACAAAGACTGATAATGTCAGATAATAAGTCTACTATTTCAGATAATTAAGCAGGCTAAATTACTAAAATCAAGCTACCTGATTCTGCAACATTAGTACATTAAGTCTAGTTATTCTTTTTCAGTTAATAAATCTGGGATTCTGATAATGCATCCTGTGTAGGATTGAAATCCCAAGGAAGTATTCAAGTCCTAAAATAGTGTATAGATATGAAAAACAGAAACCAAAGCCATAGTTAATAATAATTCAGACACAAATCAAATTAAGTAATTGTTAAGCTTGAAGAGCCATTTTGGAGAGAAACATGGGCTGTAAATCTCAGAGAAATTTCAGAAAATTAATACTTTCTCTGGTTTTGTCTACCATGCAAACACTCTTAGAAGAGACTGGGCAGATTCACAATAAATTTGTATACAATAAATATAAAACACTGATTTTTAAACTGCTACATGCTATATTGCTTTAGTACCAAGATTTGAGGGAAAAATCCCACTCGGAATGTAAGAGAAAATATTCACCCTTGCCTAACACTGTAAATCAATGTTTGTCAACCTTAGCATCTGAAGTCCATATATCTTAAAACTGCCAAGGTTGAAAACATTGCTATAAATATACACAAAAAAATCCCCAACCTGTCCTCAGTGAATCACATTTCTGTTACAATCAATTTCAGCTCCATCCCATTAAAAAAATCTCCAGACACCTGCAATCTGGGTAATAATTACGGATTGTTGCATATTTTTTCACCCATCCTAGGCAAAACAGTAGTGAATTACTTTGAAAAGGTAGCATAACTCAACCACTTTCTTGCTTCTGTCTTAAAAGGATAGCAAGTACTGTAGTTTTAGATTTCCATTTCTTGAGTCCCCAGAGATTCTCCCTCTCCTGTTTAACAAAATTGGAAATCATATGGTTATAAGAGGAAGTACCCCCTCTCATTACTGTAGCATCTCTGTTTCTATATTTTTAGTTTTTGCTTTGCTTGTTCACGCTCTTCTAACCTCTTTCTAAATCCAGCACCTACCGATAGGTGTTATATTATTGATATGCTTATCATTTCCATTTCCATGCACAAATGAACTACATATTTCCTCCTGCAGAGTTTTTTCATTGGTGATCTCTAATTTGCTTTTCAAGGGACTTGTTTAATTTGTGTCTTCTGACCTTCCCTCTTCAATTATTAGGAAATGTAAGTTCCAGGTCATACTGATAATAGTTTTAGCTTTTTCCTAACAATGCTGGCAAACTCTACATTAAACTTAAATGAGAGAAAACATGGTATATTAATAAAAGATACAAAGCATTTAAGAAGTAGAACATAGAAAAGGGAATAGTTTATATAGGTGGTATAGTCTGTAAATACTGATAACTAATGGATTTATAAAGCAATCCATCAATTACACTACAATGCCTTTTGTTTTCTCCCCACCAGGAAACCAAGAAAGTGCAATTTAGAAACTCCCATGGGTAAAAATTTGGGAAATGAAACTGCTGAGTGTTTAAAATTAGTTCCATAGTTTAATGATTATAAATTGCAATACAAATCATTTTGCAGATTGGTTTTTTCTGTCTCACATTTTAAATCAGCCTCCTGAGGGTCTGCTGTGAAGTACATGGTGTAATGGAGATTTTAAGCTTTGCGTGCCTCCTAGCGACAGAAAAAAAATACAGAAACAGACTTTTTGTAGAAACATAGAAACAAGCTATTTAGGTTATCAAATTCAACCATCCTGCTCAGTGGTTCACTAAATAAAATAAAAAAATCAACAAAAACATTTTGATTTAATCTGAAATTCCATACAGATATCATTGAAGCTGGGATAAGGGGAGAATTCCTTCAGAGGAATAAGATATCAGGGCTTTGCCAAACATGAATCACTAATGTAACTATTTAAACTAACTTTCAAAATTAAGATAACTGAGAAATACATCCGATTGTTTTCTGAATGCTTTTATATATCAGCTGACCTCCAAGTTCATTCAGTATATATTCCAAACAGAAATATGGAGAGAAACATAGTGTCTCCACTGCTAGGTTCCTGACAGGAGAACCCAGGATACCATTTCTTCATCTTAGTGCATACAACAGCTCCCTATTATATGAATAGACCCTAAATTTTAAATAATTCTTATTAGTATTTCTACCTTGGCAGTTTCAACGTACAGCCATATTTTCTTTAGCTAAGTTTGCTCTTAAAAGCATTCACCCATTTATTACTTCTGCTTTATAAATAGATTATCTGCCACGAAGTTGTGTCCACGTAGATAATTCTACTGGCCACATAGATCTTAGTGACCACATAGATAATTTTCTCCAGAATACACTTCCCCCAGCCTGGTCACTTAGTTTTTCCAGTGGTGCACCATTATAGATAGATACAGAGTTGCTTTGAACAGCAAGATAGGCAGCATATAAATTTTACATAGGATATGGATATATACCTACGCTATACCTGAGAGCCAGGTTGGTGCAGTGATTAAGGTATGAAGCTAGAAACCAGGAGACTGTAACTTCCAGTCCTGCCTTAAGCACAAAACAGCTGCGTAACCTTGGGCCAGTCTCTTTCACCCAGCCCCAGGAAGGAGGCAATGGCAAACCACTTCTGAAAAACCTTGCCAAGAAACTTGTCCAGCATTCTCCAAGAATCGGATATGACTGAGTGGAGGAAAAGAAATACCTATAGCTGTTTATAAAAGAGAGAGAGCATGCAAGCACCCTGGTTTGGTATAGTGGTTAAGGTGCCCTTAGGTGATCATAGGCCAGGCCCTTTTTCTCACTCCTAAGAAGAAAGCTGTGAAAAACTACTTCCAAATTTTCGCCAAGTAAATTGCAGGGACTAATCCAAGCAGTCTCCAGGAGAATGGACAGGCAAGCCTCTACCTCACATCCATTGAAAGCCAGGTGCTCCTCAAAAGTCACAGAAAATGATGTAATGGGTGCTTATTTGGGTAAAAAAAATCTAAAGAAGTAAAAAAAACCATTGTGGTAACTACTATCTGGACAGATCACCTAGCCAGCTTTGTTGCCAAAACTGAAAAATAGATTGAAATACAGACTGCAGTTTCTCATATCCGCTTCTGTTCCAGCCCAGAAGACAAGCTGCTTGACTGAGGCCAGGATTGGAATCATTAAGCAGGGGAGATCTCCTTTTTTGCTAGGGAGAAAAATTCCTTGCATTTTTAAGGGAAGGAAGAATTTGGAAACCAAGGTTGAGGAGAAGGCTCATTTCATCTCCCCAAAATAACTGACTGGAATCTCTACAAATCTTGAGGGGAATAATATTCTTATATAGTTTTACTTATATTTTCTGTGGGACATCTTTTTAAGTCATGATGTACAATCTGACCAGCTCTACATTTTTATATTCTTTGCCTTTTTCATGAGATTTCTTAATGCTAAACAGAATTTTTCCATTATCTCATTTCATAGAAAAATCATAAAGTTTGATTTTGTTTACTTCTTGTAAGATTGGTCTGTCTCCCTAAAGGGGTGGGTGAGGGAGAATAGTATCTCTCTATCTAATTTGTTTGCCGTCTCGCTCGCCAAAGGCCTAGCTGCATATCTCAGTGCTATAAGGCCAGGAGTTCAACTTGTAGACATTATTAAATTTTCTCTCATTTCTTTTGTTTTAATTTTGCCAGAAAAATACTACAGGTTTTGGAAGCCTTGGTTTTCTTGCATGCTGAGGTTAAGGGGAGGATGCCAGGTAATATCCTCATGAAAAACAGTGGGAGCCCGAGGATTTTTGGAAGAGAAAGTTTGAGATCCTCACCCTTCTGCTTTACAAATTTCACAATAATATTACAACTTTATTGGTAATCTATTTTAAACTATGGGTTGTGATCTCCCAGGGTGGTCTTGATCAAATTAGAGAGTGAAATATCTTGAATCTGCAAAGAGGATGAATTTTGGGACATGGATAAATGTGCAGATCCAGCAAATTGTCAAAAAATGACAGTGGTTTTATTAGTCACACAAGCATGTGAGGAATGCGAGAAGTGTGCAAAAGCTCCATGGTGGTTATTAATTTAACTGTGGGAAGTGGGGAGCGAGGTAAAATATCTGATGTATTCTTCAGTAGGACCATAGCTTTTCTGGAACTGGAGAGGAATTTCAAGTTGGGAATGAATATGTTGGAGAAATCCTTTTTCTTCAAAACTATTATCCTATCTAATCCTTACTCTAAGATTGTCCCTTTCATGTGCAGGTTAGAGCTGGCTTTTGGGAAAAGCCATATGTTTTCCAGAGTTGGCTATGTATTTGACTGCAAGAAGAGTCCCTGTTGGTTAATTATGCATGATTAATTCATTTTTATCTCACTTTTCCTTCTCCACAGATTTATTCCCACAGCCACAAACCTGTAAGGTAAGTGGGGCTGGAAGAGAGTAGCTGACCTAAAACTTGTCCAGAGACTTTTGTCCTTGATAGTCCAAATCCACAAATGCTACACTGCTTCTTATTATAGTGCCCCACACTCATCTAAAATAGCTGCAATAGATTTAATGGGATTTGGATAAAAAGAAATATAGCTTCAGTGCTTCTGCTCATCTGAGCTAGACAACAAGTCTTACCCTACAGTCCCATGCTGCTGCCTCCTTCCTCCAACTTAAAGGCTAATATTAGTGCTGACCTTTTCTGCCAAAGATTATTTCACCTCCAGCTGAGCAACAATTATGAATAACACTGTAGCTGGAAACCTAACTCCTAAGAAAAGTTCTTGCTGTTGTGACAAGACAGTATTTCCAAAGCCATAGTGACAAGGCAATCCTTCCAATGCCATGGCTTCTAGAAAACAAAGAGGACTCATCAGCTATGGAAGAAAAACCTACCAAAATCCCAGGTAGGTCTTGTTTAAGTGATAGGGCTGGTAGCTAGAGAACTAGGGAGACAATGGAGGTTGTACTGTAAGCAGTCAAGGAACAGGCGGGATGTCCTCTTAGAATCCAGTGCTTAAGGACCCCAAGTACGGAATGATGTAACTCCTATCACCTTATTTTCTGGATGTATGATTCCTTCTGTGAAATCTTCAAGACAATGCTGTACAGAATAGCACCTTTCCTTTTTTTTTTTCCTGCCGGTCAGCTGTGCCTGATCAAAGCCTTCCCAGTAGTTGCCCTGGCATTATGTTTCCTGGCCTAGAATGTTGACAGATGAAAAGTGGAGGCATTGAAACAGA
>JANHZU010001876.1:74885-85921 GCA_032468055.1 Acrochordus granulatus
TCCACAGTAATTATGCCATGGGACAAGTATAATGCAAGGCTTTGGCATTATTGAATGATCATATATGTTATAGACAAGTACAACCTAGTGAAATGGTTTATATCGATGGTTGGAAATACACCTAAGGAGGCTAAAACATATGGCGGCCATCACTGAGAGAGAGTAGTTTGCCATGCACCCTTCAGAGGTAGCACTTGTGAGATTTTATGTGCTGTCAAAAGTGCACAAAGAAGATATCCCCCTGAGGCCAATAGTGGCTCTGAGGGGAAGACCAGGATATAACCTGGCAAAGTTTTTGGCAGGCAAACTGGGCTTCCTAAAGCAAAATTCAGATACTACGATGACATTAGCGTTACAGTTCCTTTTGGACTTAAAGGGACAATGAATCACACCAGAAGAAATAATGGTGTCCTTTGATGTAACATCACTGTTTACATTGATCCCATTGGAATTGGCCACAGAGACACTGTTTGCCAATTTGGAGGAAGCATATGATGAGGCCAATAACCATCTGAGTAAGTTAATATCATGGAACTATTCAAATATTGCCAACAGGCCTTTTTTCAGGAATCTTATATGAACAGATCAAAGGGACTCCAATAGGATCCCCTATATCTGGAATTGTTGCAGACTTGGAGCTGCAGAGATTGGAGGTGAGGGTCTTTAAACATTATCAATTAGTGTTTTGACAAGATAATGTGGACAATACATTTGCCATCATTTGAAGTGCAGATGTGAGGAAATTCCATAGGATGCTTAATAGGGAGTTCCCTCTTATTCAATTTACTATTGAGGAGGAAATAAATAATAAGCTGTCCATCCTAGACATAGTGCTCCACAGGCAGATCAGTAGGACACTGGACACAACAGTCTTTCATAAGGTCACCAACACTGTCCAAATTTTAAATTACAGAAGTAACCATCCATAAGCTCATAAAAGAACTTGTGTTAAAACACTGTTTGGGAGGCTCGAAATCTAGTGCAGAACACAAGCAACTAGAGAGAAGGAAGCCCAATATTTATACCGTCAATTTCAATGTACCTGTGGTCTTTTATTAGAAAATGTTTATGGCAACATCAACAAGGTTTGCCAAAGCAGGATGTAAACCCACCTGTGTTCATATTGAACATCTCAGAGGTGACAGAGCAGCTTCTTCACCAATATGGGGTGAGAGTGGCTCATCCTCCTGGGAGATGCTAATGCATTATAAAGATCAGATTGACCCTGGAGATCAGATCAGGGTCATTTACCACGTAGCATGCATGGACTGTGATTGCAGTTATGTGGGACAAATGGGACAAAAATTGAGTGTCAGGCTGTGGAAACATGCAGCGGTGTTCTGTCAACATGATCCCAACTCCCTTGTTGCCATGCATACTCATGAATGTAGACACACATTTAATTTGACGACAGCAACCATTATTGGCTATGTAAGCAACAAGGTAGCAAAGATCATAGAAGCATGCCCAGCATCAGTCAACAGATGCAGAGAACTTCCTCCTGCGTACCAAACTTCTGCATACCAAATGCTTCATCACAATATTTTTCAACATAAGAGCAATAATGAAAAAGCTAAGAATCCCAGTTGTCCCCATTTTCTCCTTCTTCCCCCTCCCCTCCCCCCTCTCCCTCTCCTGAGTGTAAGAGTAGGCTAGGAATTTGAGTATCTTGTTTGTTCCCCCCTTTTTTCTCTCTTTTCCCCTTTCTCCCCCCTCCCCTTCCCTGGGTAGGAAAGCAGGCCAGAGAGGTGAGAGAGTATGGAGTAACAATCTACATCAGAATGGGGTAACTTAGAAGAGGCAGGGAAGGATTAACTGGGAGGAAATTGATTAATCATTTAAAGAGCTCCCAGAATCACTTTCAGTTCACAATTGTTGCATGTGGATTGCAGCGGTGTACTTGTTTGGTTCTTTCCATCCTCTGAGGATAAGCTCCAGTGGGGAGCTCAAAAGCTAAGGACAATAAATATTTCAATCCCGGTGCTTGCTAAAGATTTAATGGACTACAGGCCTAGGAGTCAGGTTTTCTTTACCATGCGTAATTTCATTATAGTTGAAAATAGTTCAAAATTCAATTAATTATGGTCATAGACCAACATTGGGATTTCCTGAAAACCCTAAGACATTTTGAGAAAATTCTGTCAGCTCTCTTGTCTTGGCTGGATTGGATTGTGTTTTAAAGGCTAAAACCAATCTTTTATACTGCAATCCTATGTTCTCTTTCCTAAGAAGAATCCTTATTGAACTCAGGGTGCTTTAAAATTCTCAAGTCAGCATATATAGGCTGATTCCCAAGCTAACTTACATATAAGAATAATTCAGAAAGAATAATTTAACTGTGTAGAACTTTTCAGCAGGGTGCATATGCATAATTTCCATTCTTTTGTTTTATGGTGGAATAAGAATAATTTAAAAATATTTCTGTTACCTTAATTTTTGTCATAATTGCAAACAATATTTTGTGTGTTCTGTATCTTGAAGGTTTCTGGAGAAGCAAATGAAACTCAGATTTCTGAAGCTCTGCGGCGTTACAGTGAGCGAGCATTCTTTGTGAGGGAGGCACTGTTTCATCTTTTTAGCCTTACGCACTTTATGGAAAATACCAAACCAGAAATTCTGAAGGTAAAACTATTTAAACTGTTGAGGCATCTCTCTAATAACGTCATAAAATGTGATGTACTTTAGGAAAGCAGAAATCATGGAAAATGCATGTACCAACAGATTTCTGGGGCTGATAGAAAAGAGGAGTGTATTTTAGCAACAAAAATAACAAATGCTATGGTCATCATGTTTACATAGGTTATGTTAAACGTAGCATAGAAGAAGTAGGAGGAGATGCCTGCATCTACAAAATATTGTAGAACCCAAATCTGTGGCTGTAAAGTAGGAATCTATTCATTCAGTAATTGTCAATTGAAATATTATTGAAATATTATTCAATGAAGTTGAATAGCTTTTCATGTTATGATGTGGCCAAAACTGTGAATAGAATTAGGGCCAGTGAATATGGGTTGCTACAAAACAACAGTAAAGTGGTAGTGACTATTTCCTGCAGGTTTGAAAGGAAAATGAAGGGGAAAGAGCATATCCTTCAAAAATTAGGAGAGTACTGCTCAGTCCTTTAAGCTCTCTTCCACTGGTTCAATTTAATTGCTAAAAATCAATAAAATCAACACATTCCATTTTATTTATCACATAGATAGCAATATAAGTTTTTGGTTTTTTGCACAAATTTGTGTGAGGAACATGTACTAGGAGACTATTCAAAGTTGTATTTCATAAGTGTGCCTCAGACCAGAGAACTGAGCCCCTTTTTTGCCTATTTTATTCAATATTAAAATGTTTCTAGGAAACAAGGTGGAAAGAAGAGGGGCAGACCTTTTGACATGTTGACTTTTTTATGAAAAGAAAAAGTTGGTTGATTCCCTAGCTGAAAATGATCAAGACAGCTCTGTGGATTGAGATGAAGATACTTGCCAACTAATTTAAGGAACTTTGGGAATGCTAAATTGATTATGCTTTGGATATGGGAGCTGTTTTCATTATAGATGATAAGCCAATTCACAGTTTAACCTTTTGATTGTTTCAGCTTGTAGTTATTGGCATGAGAAATCATCCTCTGAATTTGCCTGTACAATTAGCAGCAAGTGCCTGTGTGTTTAACTTGACAAAACAAGATTTAGCTGCAGGCATGCCAGTCAGGCTCCTGGCAGATGTTACTCACTTGCTTCTTAAAGCCATGGAGCACTTCCCCAACCACCAACAAGTAAGCCTTTCCTTTTTTTTAAGATAATGGACATAACATTTTGAACATGCAACTAAAGTTCTTAGAATAGGTGAACCAAATGCCTCCTTTATATTGTATAGTATAATATACTCCTATATATTGGTTATAGGTAGGCAATTGTTACAATGGTTTTAAAAATGCTCACATTTTATGACAGTGAATATGGTCTTTTTACAAAAGTTGAGCTAAGCAGCTTCAGCATAATATATTATGAACATAGCTGATACTGGTCCATGACTAATGGATTTGCCATTCTTCATTGCAGTTATCATAAAATAGAAGCATTTCAAAAATAGCATTCAATGGAGATTACTCTAAATATTGCAAAGTATGCATTACACCAGAGAGAGACAAACTTTGGATCGCTTGGAATCTCACATTACATTTTTAGAGGGAGGGTACAGGAGTATAAACTGTGTGAACTGACAATTACTTACACACAAGAAAGATTGTAATTTCTTGCTCCCCCCCACTTCCAACAGGTTTTTAACAGGAAGGTGGGAAGCATTTCTGATAGTTTTTTCTTTTAATCTGTGTTAAAATTATGTAGGGCTCCTATTAAGTTTCATGTATGTCCCATCCCCAAAATGGCACGAGGCTGCCTTGTCAATTTGTGATAATTCTGGTCATAGAACTTCCACCTACATCTTGTACACTGTTTTCTGTTTAAAGCTAAGCTATAGTTTGCACTACAAGAGAAGTCACTGTTCCTCTATTATTTCATCATGGATGTTAACAGTCAGAACCTTCTGTTTAATATTAACCACAATGTTAACTTTCTTCCAAACCCTAAACTTTGATGTCCTATTTATGATTAGCAGAAATTAGAGGCTAGTAAGTTGTTGCTTGAACTACCCTTTGTCCAGAGTCAAATGGCATGGCAAGTTGTAGGTAATAAAAATTATAATTAGGATTTTCAAGATCATTTTAAAGGTGATTATCAGAAGAGAATGCTGTGGCTAGAGCTGAATTAAATTAAGAGTATTCTACATAAAGAACCTAGATAGCTCATTTTGGGGTCCATTTTTAACTAAAATAAATTCAATTTGTTCTGTGAAGGAATCTCATAACTATTCTCTTTTTCTTTTGTTAAACACACTTTAACATTATTTGTTCCTTGAAACACACTTTTACCATTATATATATACACACACACATATTGATATCATATGTGTAGCTATCACAATATATGTTGCTATGGTTGAATATTTATAAGCATCCTAAAGCTAGTGTAGAAAATAGAAAGAAGAGACTGATATTTACAAATATGTATGCACATTTTCATCATTTATTTTTGTTGGATTTCATTTCTAAAAAACATCTGTAAAATTAAATTTTTAAAAGAAATGGCAAATTTTCATATGTTAGAAAATTCATTTGAGAGAAATAAAGTCCGGTCCTGGATATGAAATATTTTGTGCTGTGCTTTCCCCCCTTATAGCTGCAAAAGAACTGCCTTTTATCATTGTGCAGTGACAGGATACTTCAAGATGTTCCATTTAACAGGTTTGTTTTATTTTCCAAATTATGAAGAAAAGGGAAGGGAATTTAAGATTGCTATCTAAATGAAGTTGATTTGCTTCTTCCTTGAGGGAAAAATCTGACAAATTTAGGAACAATCTATGACAGTTTAGAACCAGAAATTTATATATTTTGTAATATTAATATATAATACAGTTATTCGGGGATTTGGATTTAATTCTGAAAAAGTGCTTTGAAGCACACATAAATATAGCACTTGTCAACTTATTAAAGCAGCTACGTTATTTTCACAATTGCATAGCCACACAAACAATAGCTGCAGTAGAAGCCTCCCCCAACAGCCATCCCACCTGAAAAATATTACTCTATCTCACTTCTGCATAACTTTAAATAATTGTCCTTATTCATAGCTAATAGATGGAAAAGAACATTTTTCTAAGCAGGTATTAACATAGAATTTGATAATGTATTCATTTACCATTTTTACATGCTGCATATTCAAGCAACTCAAGATGCTAACCCTGGTCCTTACGCCAAATAAATAAATAATAATCTGATAATTTGCAAAGGATCTTTTAAACATTGGCTGAAAAAGACTTGGAAATCATGAGGTTGGATATGTTTTCTAATAGTTGGGGACACTGAATAATCTCTGACTGTGCTTCTATAACTGCAGTTATCTAGTGCCTAGACCAACTTTTTTCATAAGTTACACTCTGAGTAGTGTGCATGAGTACATGCTGTGTTGCAGGACAGAGAAAGCCCTTCTTGGAACTATCAATCAGAGGTGAATTGGCATCTGCAGCAGTCTCTGCCCCAGTACTAAAGTCTAGACCTTGAAGATAAAGATGGGCAGATAAAAAGACATACTACTGGCTCAAAGTGACCCATCACTCTTAAATCCTGTCAAGGAGAAATAGAAGAAAGGTGTTTTGCTCACTATATATTGCTGATGCCAGCTGATGGTTTTATTACAGTTGTGTTGCATATTGCTGTATTCTTTTGACTGAAATGTGGTGGCTACGGTTTTTATTTGCCTTTTCCCAAGATTTTTTTTAACTTTCTGCCCGTTTTTTTTCAGATTTGAAGCAGCTAAACTTGTCATGCAATGGCTATGTAATCATGAAGATCAAAACATGCAAAGGATGGCAGTGGCTATTATTTCCATTCTTGCTGCAAAGGTGTGAAATTTTAAGCCTCACCATTTTGGCCTTAATTTCCAAGCCCTACCAATAGCAATCTGACATTTCTCTCTGTTTGTGTTCTCTGTTTCTTATTAAAGCTTTCAACAGAACAAACAGCTCAGCTTGGTGCAGAGCTCTTCATTGTCAGGGTAAGCAAGTAGAATTATTTGAAATGTCTGAAATTCTTATGTTGACTGAGTTCACACATTACAATAAAGTGATTTGTTTGCTTTGGATGGGATGTTACCCAAACTATTATAAATTCTTTATATAGCCGATAAATTACGTTAATAAATAAACCCAACCTTTGTGCCCTTGAAATCATGTTTTGCCTCAACAGCGTGTGAATTCAATCTTTGTCTGCAACACATGGAAATGCTGAATGTTCTTTTTGTTGAGTTTTTTTAAAAAGCTGGTTACTTTGACTTATAATTATTGTGCATCTTTCCACCTAAATTTGAGATTTTAACATGTGCTGCTACTGCTTCAAATTCAAGGAAGGAAAGAAATCCATTTAATTTTAGTTGTTACGTTTTGTTTTTTAATTACATGCTCTTACACAGCTGTCCTAAGTAGAGCATCACAGCAGTGTATTAGTTGCGTACTTCGTATGCAAAGCATTGATGATGTTTCAAAGTTTTCAAAACTCACCATAATAGGTTAGGTAAAAATGGTTCCTCATTATCTTGAAAAATCAGAAATTGTCTTTTTTATTGGAGATTTTAAATAAATAACTAAAGCTCTCTGGCAGTTTACAATAAAAGATACGTAAGCAGTTTTCTTCATTTGTACTACACATGACTGCAGAAGACTTTGCCTAATTATGCATAAAGTTGAGAGTAATTTAATTTTAGGACAAAAGAAAGCATATGCTTCGTGAGAGCGCTTTTTGATCATAAGATGCAGCCTAATTTTTGAATTATTCTACTTCCTTCTCTATCATTTGCTTTTTGGACTGTCTAGCCAGATGGAAAATTCTGGACAATTTGACACTTTGCACAAGATGCCTTTGAATTTGTTCTATTAAATATATTGTCTGAGTGTTTTTCTCCATATTGTTTTGTCCAGACATTCTCCTTCTAGCACACCTACTGGACTTTGATCCCAGCAGAAAGTCTGGTTGGGAGAAAAGTGACATGAGGAAAATTTTATGGCTATATATAATGTATTAGCATCACCACTGCAAGTCTTTGACTTGAAAAATGAAGGGAAAGAAGTTTTTTTCTTTTTTAGACCAATGTTTTTCAAACCTGGCAACCTTAAGATAAGTGAACTCCCAGAATTTCTCAGCCAGCATGGTTACAATCCACACATCTTAAATTTGCCAAGTTTGAAAAACACTGTTTTAAACTACAGCAGAGCTGGATTCAAGAAATGTGTCTGTTCCTATTGTGAAGCTGATGCCATTAATAGCTGAAATTTAAAAAGAGTGAGTTAGCAATATCAATTGCTTTATTCCTTTTCTTTTTTCCTCCAGCAACTTCTTCAAATTGTAAAGCAAAAAACAAATCAGAATGTCGTGGACACTACTCTTAAGTTTACGCTGAGTGCACTTTGGAATCTCACTGATGAGTCTCCAACCACATGTCGGCACTTTATTGAAAATCAAGGGCTGGAACTCTTCATGAAAGTTTTGGAGGTGGGAACTGAAGAATATATGTCAACATATGTACAGCTATTACTGTATCTGCTTATTTCAGTTTCCTTATGGAGATAGTAATTTTTGAGTCATGTTACAAACTTGTGATAGGCTTCTTATTTTCACAATCTTTAGTTCTCAAAACAATTAACTAAGGTTGTCAAAAGAAATCTGAGTCTTCTCTCAGCTCAACTCAAAAAAACTATGACACCTGCCTCTTGTTGAAAGGATTAAAAGTCCTTTAGTGTGAAGTTCCTTTAGAACTTTAACTCAGTTCCTTTGTTTTGGACAGCAGTGACTAAAAGTTGAATCTGTACTGCCAAAATATTTAATTTTGTAGATTCCTTTATGCTTTTTGATATGTCTCAATGGCATCTGTTGTTACCCAATATTAGCAAAATCTTATGACTTATTAATGGTTGTCTATATTTTATTTTACAGTCTTTTCCTTCAGAGTCTTCTATCCAACAGAAAGTTCTTGGCCTTTTGGTAAGATGAACAGGATAGTAATGATTTTACCTGGATATGGGCAATGCTTGTTTCCTCTATTATCTTCTTTCCTGCTCCCTCCAACATTCTTCACTATTTGGAATGCATTATTTTTAATTCCATTCTGTTAATTTTGGATCCAGTCAGACTAATTCTGTTCCTTTACAATCTCTGTTTGTTTCATCTTACAGGGTTAGGATTAGAACATAACAACTCTACTGAATCAGTCCAGAAATTCTTCTAGTCTAGCATCAATCTTAAGGCAGCTTTGAGCGGTCTTCTCTATTCCATTGTTCTCAAGATGCAATAGACTGCAGTTCAACCAGCATGTCCAATCTAATGACTAATATGTTGAAAAAATTGCTCTACAAAGTAGGATAGAAAGTCAAAAGTCATGTCCACAGCAGTAGCTTTTCAGGAACATCTGGAAAAGTAGTTTAATTAGGTACAACTGTTTGTTCTGAAATTCTGTCCTTTTTTATTTAGAACAACATTGCAGAGGTTAAAGAACTCCATTCTGAGCTAATGTGGGAAGACTTCATAGACCATATCAGCAAGTTGTTGCACAGTGTTGAGGTGGAGGTCAGTTATTTTGCAGCCGGGATTATTGCTCACTTGATATCGCGAGGAGAACAAGCCTGGACATTAAGTCGCAACCAGAGAGCCTCACTTCTCGAAGAATTGGTATAAATATGACTAAACAATATTTCCTCCTTTTCTTTGAGTTACTTTGTAAACATTTACAGTAACATCTCTTTCTTTGTTTTGCAGCATTCTGCCATTTTGAATTGGCCTACACCAGAATGTGAAATGGTGGCATACAGGTAACTACAGATTTGATATAAATCTTTAAAAATATTCAGGGTTGCTTATTTTGCTGCACTTAAGAGTACTTTTGCCAGAAGTATGAATAGTTTGCTTGTCCAAATGTTCTGACTTAAGACAAAATCACTAGCTGGGTGATCTTGGGCCACTCACTCTCTTATGAAATTCGGAGGAGGAATGAGTATTAGATATGTTTGATGACTTGAGTTGTTTATAAAAATAATGGTTGGATATAACATTAATAGTACACATGTATTGGGCTACTTTGTTAGTCTGCCATAATCTGTTGTGCTCAATTGACTTTACATTGATTTATTCTCCATTTTAAACCTATTAAAATGAGTAGTACTGTTGCTAAGAGAGAAAAATGAAGTCTTGGCAATTTTTCCTCTTAAAATTGCTCCAAAAGGTAGATTTTCGAATGTATTTAGAATTAGTCTGTTGATACAAGTATTAAAACAGGTTTAAGGTTTTTGATGAGCAAATTTGGTGTAAATAAGTAGTTGTTTCCCATGATCTGTTTGCCTTTTCTGAGTATTATGCTTCTGTTGTCTAATTATTTTTTCTTCTAAAGCTCCCCAAATTATGAAAATTTTAGATGATTTTTATCTTCTTCCCCACTCCTCTTAGCAGATAGAAAACCTTCAGGGTTTGCTAAGTGCTATGGTTTCCTATTAGGAATTGCTTATGATTCTACTATTGAAGAACTATAATGCCATTCTGTTCTTACCCTCTCCTCTCTTCCTTTTGGGGGCTATATGCTTCCCACAATATAGGCAGCAGCAATGGCTTTTTTTAAAAAAAAATTAGGGACTTTTTGTGGGGATGTGCTTAAATAAATCCAATTAAGTACTAGCAACAGTATTCATGTCTCCACAGCAAGAACTCAATAATGGAAAATAGGTTAGTTAAAATTGCACAAAGAGCAATTTAACACTTAACAAATTTATAATTTAACACTTGAACAATTAGAATAATATTTAGTAGAATTACTGATATATTCATAAGCGGAAAAGTATGAACTTGGATAAATTATTATACACTTTATTATAAATATAGTTTCTTTAAAAAGATACAAAATGAAACTGAGCAGAGATAGAGATATGAAAAGCTTGGATGTGCTCTGTTGGCAATTTTTCTGTTCCTTCCAAACTATTTCCTTCTTCACAAACAGAAAGGTACAAATAGTCTGCTCATAGGTCATTCTTCTGTTCAGAATTGGAATCTTTTATTTTTTCATGCATATAATACCAAGCAATGTTTATTTCATTTACTGAAGAGATAATCCCATGCATTCTGTCTATGAAGCAGATGCAATGTTTAATATTGTAAAAGTCTGCTCTAATAATTCCAGTTGGTGTTTTTTCTGCTAAACAGGAGTCCTGGATGCTTTTGATGGGAAAGCTGGGCCCAACTAGATGTTTGCTAAATTAGAGCCTACCTTACTGCCAGCATGCTTTTTTAAAATCATTTTTATTATAATAATTCCTATTCTCCTTCCCTTTTTCCCCTTACCCTCTTTCCCATTGTCTTTATTTTCATTTGTATTTTATAGTAAGGAAAAACAATATTTTAAATAGACATCAACTAAGGACAAGAATGGGATTTGGTGGCTCAGTAGCTAAGACAC
>JANHZU010001876.1:105061-120614 GCA_032468055.1 Acrochordus granulatus
CCTACAGGAAATCAACCCTGATTGCTCTTTGGAGGGACAGATATTGAAGCTGAAGCTCAAGTACTTTGGCCACATAACACACAGAGAGGATTAATTAGAAAAGACTGATGCTGTGATAGATTGAAAGGAAAAGGAGAAGGGGACAGCAGAGGATGAGATGGATAGATAGTATAGTCAGTGTAATGGGCGTGGGCTTGGGAAGACTCCGGGAGGCAGGGCAGGGCAGGGAGGCCTGGTGTACTGCAATCAATGGGGTTGCGAAGAGTAGGACATGACTGCGCAACTGAACAACAACGTTTCAAATGCATCAATATCTGCTCCATGAACTACGGAAAAATCATGACGGTAGAAATAAGCACGCTTAATTCTTTATAGAATCAAACTGTTCACTGCTGATATATTCAAAGCATTTGCAGTTGTCTGTTTTAAGGAACATTTATTTTTAACAACCTTTCAATAAATTGAATCGATAGAGCCTATTTGAACCAATAGAGCCAATTTGGTCTAGTGGTTAAGGTAAAAGGCTAGCAACCAGGAGATCATAAGTTCCACTCCCACCTTAGCCATAAAAGCCAGCTGGGTGATCTTGGGCCAGTCACTCTGTCTCACCTCAACCCACTTCATAGTGTTGCTGTTATGGGGAAAAGAGGAAGAGGAAGTTGTGTTAAATATTTTTGCCACCTTGGATTGCTTATAGAAATAAGGTGGGATACAAATAAATAAAAATAAAATACATTTGAATGGACTATTTAAGACAGGCATGGTTTAAGACAACCTTTCCTAAAAGGAAAGAGTAGATAGAAACATCTGGGCAATACTTAGTTTCACAAACTTACAAACTTAGAGTTTCCAACTCCATCTGAAATGAATCCTAGAAATATCCCTCTCCTCAATAAATGGGTGTGTATGACAGAATGATGTGTAATATAGTATGTATTTAATGCCAGAAACCACATTCAAAACTCATAAGGTAGAATAAAAATAATTTATATAAATTGAAATAGTGATTAAAAGTAATAATCCATAAAAGATAAAATAGGTAAAATAAATTAATGAGAGCCAGTTTGGTATATTGTAGTGATTAAGTCAGCAGGTTAGAAACTGGGAGACTGTAAGTTCTAATCATATCTTAGGCACAAAGCCAGGCTGGTGACCTTGGGCCAGTCCATCTCTCTAAGCTCAAGGAAAGAAGCAATGACAAACCACTTATGAAAAAAACTTAGAACTAATACAGAAAATACATTTTATTAATCAACTATGTGGAAAGGATAAGACAGGTGATGTTTTCCTTCACTCACTCTAATTTTTCTGGCTTTTCTAAATAAAAAAAAATAGTTTTACTTACCAGCACAAAAAACACTTTTTATGTTGCTTTTGACTATTACAGCATGGACACTTTCAGCAAAATGGAGAACATCAAGGATTTTATACAACTATTGAGAGAAGAGAATAAATCAAAGTTCAGTTCAGTGAAAACTTTCCTTGAGCCCAATGGTTCATTTATATATAATTACACTTTGGCTGATAAAGTATAACCTGGTATGTACATAATCTATTTTTAGTATGTGGCCTCCACTCTAAAATCTGTCCTAAGATCTAGGAAACTACCATGTTACTGACAATTGTAATGACTTTGGAACTTACGCATCTTCAAATATCTATCTATATAATGGAGCATTAAAAATAAATATCTTCACTTACTTCATCCACAAACACTTTGCCCAGGGCATTTCTGGCATTCGGTCTGTTCATCTGAATTTCCGCAATTCCTTTGCTCCCCAAAAGAACAATAAAAACATACTTGTAAAAAAGAGATTTTGTGTTTTAATTATTTCTTACTTAATCAAAACATTTCCAGACCAACATTCAGCTTGAGTTTTCAAGGCAACTCATAATAAAATATTAGAAAATTAGAATATTCTGCTTCAGGAAATTTTTAAAGCACAATAATCCCAGAAAAGCCTAAAACAACAAATCCTGAAATAAAAGCAGCAGTAAAGCAAACAAAATATTTTGGGCTCGGAAATTAAGGTCAGTGTTGGAGGGTATTCTAGAGCTGTACGATGGACAAGGAAGTCATTTCAAAAAGAAATTGAAGCACTTATACATTGCAAATATCTAAGAAATTATGAAAGCAAAGCTACCTTTATCTTTTTAATATATTTCTTCTTGCTATTTCATTCTGAAAGAGATGACCTGAATGGAAGGGGGAACTGTATATTACTGATGTGGGGATTCTGCTTTTCGTCTATTATGCATGGATATTTTAGAGCTGTTTGTGTGTGTGTGCCTGTATGGTTTTCCGCATAGTAATGTACGGCTGTGAGAGTTGGACCATAAGGAAGGCTGGGTGCCAAAGAATTGATGCCTTCGAACTGTGGTGCTGGATATGACTCTTGAGAGTGCCTTGGACTGCAAGGAGATCAGACCAGTCAATCCTACAGGAAATCAACCTGATTGTTCACTAGAAGGACAGATGCTGAAGCTGAAGCTCAAATACTTTGGCCACCTAATACGAAGTGAGAACTCATTGGAAAAGGCTGTGATGCTGGGGAAGGCAAAAAAGCATTGTAGATGCCTTTTGAAGGCAAAAGCATTGTAGATGCAATGAGCATTTATTTGGGCGGACTCTGGGAGGCAGTGCAGGACAGGGAGGCCTGGCATGCTGCGGTCCCTGGGGTCGTGCAGAGTTGACTGCGGGACTGAACCACAACAAGGGCTGAGAGAACGTAATTGGCCCAAAGTCACCCAGTGAGCTTTGTGGACTCGAACACCAAACTGGCTCTCTTTTAGAGCTACACTGCTTCATACTTATACTTTATAGCTATCTAGCCATTTTAAATTGCATTTGCTGCAATTAACTGTATGGCAAGCCTCTCTGCAGTGGGGCCTTAGTTTCCTTAAAGGAATCAAACAGTCTGATGTGGTCTGGATCAACCCCAGTGATAAGACAGCCCAAGCAGCCCAATTCCTTGAGCATTATCCTATTATATTTGTGAATTGATAATCTATTGACTGCTTTTATATTGAAATACTGTAGCACATAGAAAAAGCCATAGTGCCTTGTATCTATTGGTATGGAACTGTACTAGTTTGGTAAGTGGAAATCATACTAACTGGAGCAGAACCATCTGCTATCTGCCTCCTCTCAGGAATGACCAACAATCAAAAGTGATGACAAGACCATGGTAGAAAGTTACTTCGGAATGTTGTTTAGGAAAGAGGAGTGTTAATAAAACACTGATCTTGGCCTACCTTGTAACCTTGAGCCTCAACTATGTTACTATGACTACTGAAGATGTATGCATGATGGTCCTCTTAATGATTGGTTTGCAATGTTGTGAGTTTCCATGATTGGCTCATGACAATGTATGATTTTCAAAATTATATAAAGGGCAGTCCACTCCCAGCTGGGGTATGCCCATTTGGAACTTGCTTGTGGGTAACTCTTTAATTTGGGAATAAGAGTTTTCTTTTCCATTTGACCTATTTTGGGCTCCCACACCAAGTTAAAGGACCCAAGCTTTCTAGGATAACACTTTCTCTGAAGTCCCCAACAGTCAGTGTTTCTTCAAACTTGGCAACTTTAAGACGTTTGCACTTCAGTTCCCAGAATTCCCCAGCCAGCTCAGCTGGTAGAGAATTCTGGGAATTGAAATCCACGTACAGTGTTTTAAAGTTGTCAAGTTTGAAAAAACAACACCACCGTTTTGAGGTTATGGAAGCGCTTCGTGAAAACAGTGCCGGCCTCCTTTAAGTTCTCCGGTGATGATTGGCGCCTTCCCTGCATAGCTAATAAGGGGGTGCGTCCCAGCGGTCTATGATTGGCCGAGCGCCCACAGTGTCCCGGATGTCAAGAGAAGAAAACCCGCGCGGGGGGTGGAAGAAGCCTGATTCTGCATCTGCTTTCGCAGCGCGCTGCTGTGCCTGGTGGAAGCTCCTTCGTTCGGCAATAGGCGGAACAATGGCCGGCCTCTTCCAAGGCGCAGGCATAAAGTCAGTTTGACGGCACGGTTTCTGTGAACCTGACGAGCTTTCGGGAGGGCTTCCAAGGGTCACTTACCACAGTCTGCCTCTCCATGCACGTGTAACAGGATCTCTTTTTTCTTCTCTGCGGACGCACGTCTTCTCGGGAAGTTGCCTGCCGTCCCTAGGGAGCTCTCCGTGGAAAGTAATCGCAGCACAGTGGTTACTTGGCCCAGGCGGAGCATTTTAGGACCGCAGCCCGTGGGTGAATTAAACTAACAGACCTGGCTAACCGAGGCTCTGCAATTAACGAAGCAAGGCTAGCCAAGCCAGCAAAAAAGCCCCTGCTGCTGCGATTCAGTTAAACTTGGATTAACTTGGATCTTGATGCCAGGTGAAGCTGGGATCGCCTGCTTTCCGAGCAGCCAAAGTACGATACGGCTCCGCTTTGGGAAAAAGGAGTAGCGCCCCCTTTCGGTCACGGACTCTCCTTTTTAATTGAAAAAATACACTTGGAGCTGAGCCTGATTCCTGATCTTATGGACGCGTCCGTGTGCTTCTCTCAGCAAAAACGCAATTGTCAGCTGGGAAGATGCTCTGGTAGACTCCCGGCCGTGTCCTATTCAACCCCACGCCGAGTTCGAGTAGCTTTTAAGTCCAGAGAAAAAGCGAAAGGCGCTGCCGCTAGTTGCTGTTACTTTTTCCCTGTCAAGGTGGGGAGGAGCCTTTCAATAACTGATCTGATCGTACCAGGAAGCTTGGAAAGTGACCACAGCACCAGCGCAGCACCGTCCTGTTCTTGGCTACGTGTAAAAGCAGTGTTTCCCAAGCTTAGCAACTTTTAAGACACGTAAACTTTCGGAATTCCCCAATCAGCATACAGTTTGAGACACGCTGCGATAAAGCAATGCTGGTTTTGAGACTCATTGGCAGGCTAAACTTTTTTAAATGTTTAAGTGCCAAGAAATCATCACTTAAAAAATCTGAAGAGTAATGTAGTACAAATACCTGCCTTTTCCCAATTTTGGTATTCTAGCTCAGATTTCTGACCCGTTGCTTTTTGGTTTTCTTGACTGTATGTCAGTCATAGTGGAGACGATTCCGTTCTAAAACAATAAAAATGGGAAGCGATTTTTTTTAAAAAAGGGCATGTCTTTTTTATGTTTGATGTGAATTGTTATATGATTTTAATCGTTATTATGCTTGTAAGCCACGCAAAGTCACTTTTTATGAGATGGGCGGCTGTATAAACTTGCTAAATAAAAATAAGACGCGAATGCACGTTTTGCTTCAACCTCTGCTCTTTGGAGGGCGAGAGACTAGTTGTTTTGATGAAAACTGGGGATCTAAAGCATTTCCCCCCCTTTTTTTTTTGAGATAGGCACGCCCAGCCTGTGTTTCCTACTCGAAATGAGGCTGGGTTTGCAGAGGACTAAAAACTGACGCTGACGCTTTAAGAGGGCGGAGAATGAAGGAAACCGGTTCCGCCCCGTCTTTCTACCCTCTTTGGGGAGTGTGAAAAGCTCGGGCGGGGAGGCACGTCGGGTCGGCTGCGCGTTTCTCTCTCGCGTTTTCGGTGCTGTAGCTGCGGAAGATCTTGAACGCTTTCATGGGCCGGAACAGCAACGACTCGGCGCCGCTCCGCGTCGGGAAAAGGGTTTTTGTTATCGGAGTGGGCATGACCAAGGTAACCGGAATGGGCCAGGGTACTCTGGACTGTGTTACGCGGTGGGACTACACCTGCCATCACCGTCTAAAACAGCAGAGCAGGCTTCTTCAAAGGTTTGGCGAAGTTGGCGTGGGAAAACGAGAAGGACGACGCCAGGGTCTCCTCTGACAGCGGGCTTGCCCCGTTGATCGCTCGATAAGCCCAGCGTTTGCCCCGAGGCACGGGCCGGCCGGCCGGCCTCCCCATCCCTCGGCTTCGCAGTACGTGTGTGTGTGTGTGTGCCTTCGAGTCAGTGTTGCGACTGCCTGGACAAGTCCCTGCATTTCCTTGGCAGGATTTTGAAAAGGGGTTGCCGTTGCCCTCTTTCTAAGGCTGAGGGAGAGTGGCTGGCCCAAAGCCACCCAGCTGGTTTCCTGGGACTCGAACTCACCGTTTCCGATTTCTAGTCTGGCCCCTTTTACACCAATCAGGTCAATCCCTCATACTTCACTGCAGCTTGTTTTAAGGATTAAAGCCATAAACAGCTCTGTGAGGGAAATTAGGATGAGCGGACAGTGGCCTCTCCGAACAATTTCAGTTTACTGAACCTGTTGTGGCAAAGGGGGCTGGGTGAGTTGTCTAGAGTTTTATGTAGCATCCTTTTAGCAGATGGCTGTGCTCAGTTGGACTTTTTGTAATAATGTGAAAGATGACCTGGATCCTTCTGCACAATCACTTCTGGACTGGGAAGTTGCACTTCTGTACAGGTCCCAAGGTGTTACAAAAGTTTATGGTTTTGTTCCCTTTTGAGAGTTGTTGGCATCATGTTGTTTAAACACTTTAGATAAGAGCTCTGTAAGAAAAATCCAACTTGTTCCTGTACTACAGAGGGAAACTGAAGTTAGAGTCAAAGCTAGATGTTGCTGTGACTTTTAATAGTATCTCTTCTGCTGCATTCAGGTCTCTCCATGTTAATATTTAATGTATTGTGTAATGTGGGAAAGCTGTGATCTTTAAGAGCAGTTCAGCAGTGCAAAGGCAAAAACAAGCCCTTTCATTTGGTATTCGAGTAGATTAGCCTTCTCCAATCTGATGACTACCATAAATTGAGATTTTTAACCCATGCTGTCTGGGAGTTATAGATTGATCCATATTAACAAGACTTGTGTGTTCAGGATAACTGAAAAGAAGGAGACAGCCAGTTTGGTGTGACCATACATCCTTATTATAAAGAGCAGTTCTTTAATTCAGAAAGCTATCTTTTAGATTTATTTTCTTCTTTTTGGCCTTGATTTTTCTTTTGAAAAGCAAAGTTATAAACATATCCATTTTTAATCCTTATGAATCTCTTTCATATTTGCCCCATTTTCAGATTTATCCTTTATTTTTCCCAAGAGAATATGGTCACTGTGGCGTAGTGGTACAGTTTCAGATTCTGTATTGACCCACTTAGTTAGACACGCAAGGAATTTGACTCCAGTACAGCAGCTCTCAGTATATTTACAACATAAACAAATAACAAAATTATGTATTCAACAGGTTAAGGCATGGCCTAGAAATTAGGACACTGTGGGTTCTAATCTTACCTTAGGCATGAAAGCTCCTGGGTTACTATGGGCCAATTGTTCTGTTTCAGCCTAATCTAACTTATAAAGTGGTTGTTGTAGGAAAAATAGGAGGAGCAAGGAGTATTAGGTATGTTTACCACCTTGAATTATATAAAAAGGTAAGATAAAAATCTAATAATAATAGACCTGAAGGCCTGTTTTTAGTCACAAACATCTTTTCAACATTGGCTTCCTTTCTAACAGTTTGAAAAGCCTGGCCGCCGTGAACATTTTGATTATCCAGACATGGCAAAGGAAGCAGGTAAAATACTATTTTAATAAAAATCATGGGCATAGCTAATGTCAGACTATATGTCTGACACTCTAGGTGATAGCTAGTGGCATAAACAATCAAGCAGTACTATATTGACAATAATTATACAATAGCCATGTCTTCCAAACAAGAGGTTTGGGGTTCAGCTGCTTATGCTAGAGGGTATGAAAATGAAATCATCTGCAGAAGAATAAGAAAAGGAATAGGTTAATTGCTATTTGTGTGAATTTTACACACATCTTGTGTATCTTCATTTATCTTCATTTTATCATGTTATCTTTCTGATTGGGTCTATGCTTCAGAAAACAAAGGCAGGGTACAATAAATACCTTTGTAAAATATTTAAAAAATCACGTACAATACTTTAAATATTGCAAAATATTAAATAATGCAGTGTCCGGCAGTGATGTGACCATGATTTATGTTTTTTTCCTTGAAACCGGTGTTAATTTCCAGTTTCTGACAAAAAAAATGCCCATCGTCAACAATGGATTTGTTTAACAAGTGTGATGTTCACTTAATGTCTGTAGTATTCACTTTACAATGCGGCATTCACTTAATGACCACTGCTAAAAAGATCATAAAATCAGGCATGGTCACGTCATGACCTACTTAAGGATTGGTGTGACTTACCGCCATAATTAATTACTGTCAATTATAGTCATAAATCAAGGGCAACCTGTACACCAAAAGTTATGGTGACAACAGGTGCCTTGTCTGGATTGACCCAAGGTTTTAAAACTAGCAGTTTATTTAAAAATAAAACACTCTGCCCACGAGTGGCTGTGTTTGCACATTCTTCATTTTTTAATCTGTCCCCCTATACACAGCTCAACTGTCTATTCAAAATATCTAATAAATTTCCAATCAAGATTTTGTGTTTTTTTAACTTTGTTCAGGCCAAAAGGCTCTTGATGATGCAGGCATTCCATACTCATCTGTAGAGCAGGCATGTGTGGGTTATGTATATGGTAAGTGAAGGTATTCGACACTGGTTTTCCTTTGCCTTTTTAAGGCTTGTGTCCTCCTCCTTGAAGCAGAGTTTTAATGCATTTATAAATATTCTAACAAACTGAAGTGTTTAGGGCTTCCTTGTTATAAGAGGCAAAGCAACACTTGATTTACTGTGTGGCTTGCAGAACAAAGAAAAACTTTTGTGTCAAACCCAGCTCTCTATAGTGCTAGAATTGCTGACAATTTGTACATGTGATTGTAAAATAATTAAAGAGAACCCATTTTTATTGCAGTAGATTTTGCAGAGTTTATGTAACCCTGCAGTCTTGAATTTTATTGCTGCATGATTTAGAATGTACTGCAGAAAGGTACCTGATTAAGATACAGCTAAATCGTGAATTGAATTTTATCTACCAAAGAATTTGAATGTTTCTCTACAGTTTCGGATAAGGATATTTTCATTCCACTAGAAGATGCCTGACTAATTAATGTCTCATACTAAGCCATGGTAGCCACAGTACAATAAATCACAGGAAGTTGGATTAATACAATTTGATAAATCATAAACTCTGGCAAATCACAATGGCTGGATTTCCACATCATGTCAAGCCAAAAATTAATGAACCACTTTAGAGGTCAACATGAAGAAATTTAGCAATTTTAGAAAGAGACTAGAGAATATAATGGTATTTGATCAAAACTGACTCTGCTTATCTTTTGTTAACCTAAAGGTGACTCAACTTGCGGCCAGCGGGCTATTTATCACAGTTTGGGTCTAACAGGTATCCCTATTATAAATGTTAACAACAATTGTGCTACTGGTTCAACAGCTTTGTTTATAGCAAGACAAGTAATACAAGGAGGTAAGTTGCATCTCCAGCAAATACAATTGCATTTGACCTTTGGTTAGAACAGAAGCTGATACATTCTCTAAAATGTATTGAATTAAACATGACATTTTTCTGCACATTTGAATGCATACATTCTACTCGTATACAGTCATTCACAGATGCAAAATAAAAAAAGTGGGAACGTTTAAACACCCTTTCAATCAGTACTTTGTAACACCTCTTTTGGCAGAAATAGAGGCTTCTAAACATTTCTAAGACACCTTCCATTATTGGTTTTGGAAGTTTTCCCCACTCATCCTTGCAGAAATTTTCCATCTTATAAATAATCTTAGGTCTTTTTGCAATGTACTGCATGTTTGAAATGGCCCCACAGATTTTCAATAATATTCAAGTCCAAAAGCTGAGATAACAATCAACATCCATGTAGGTAATAAGAAAGCACAGTATATTCTTGTCCACAAATTCTTGTAGATAAACCAAGAATTTTAGGTATACACAAAACATTGGGTTTGGCTGATTTATAGAAGATTAAACTATATAAAACAGTGCATTGTAGGGCAACTATTTTTGAACCAATATACCTCAAATGGGCTAACTTACACAATATGTCAAATTTCAGAACCCATGACTCCCAAGGGGTGAAATTTGGGAAAGTGATGCTGCTTCAGTGCTACTGGTTGCTGCTGCTGTCATGTGATCTTCACTTTCAAAATGCCATAACAGTTTCCCAACCAGTCTTGCAATCCCAACCTAGCAGCAGCTACTTACTTGCCAGCTGGGAAGGGAAGAAAGATTTCCAATGCTCCCTGTCAGATTCCCACAAGGGGAAACCAGCAGGATTATGGGGCATGGATTGTCTAGTACTGTTTAAAAGCACCCATATATCCCATATAAATCCACATATAAGCTACCTGCAGTTAAATAAAGTTGAATTTTTAACCAAAATACCATGAAAAATGTGGGTCAGTTTATTTGCAGATGGCACATTTTTCATGTATTTTAGTGTAATGTATCTTGCTCCAGATTGGCACTGGAGGCATTCAAAGGAGTTACAAAGGTGGATAGCTGGAAAACAGATTTTTGCTTCAAACTGAAAGCAATTGGTTTAAGAGAGATCTTATCACAAATGGCCTATTGTCTTCCCACAGTATAAATATAATTTGGAGCCTTGTAAAGAAATGTGACTAATTCTTGTCTATCTCCTATAAATTATTTAGAGAGATACCAATAGATGTAACTACTGATTACCTCTATGTTAAGGCATAAAGCATAGTTATATCATCTGTTGTATTTAAGGTTTGTCTGACTGTGTATTAGCTCTTGGATTCGAAAAGATGGCAAGAGGGCCCCTTTCAGAATCTCAGGTAAGTTTTTGGAATTGTAAGCAGAAAAGAAAATTCTGTTTGGTAAAGCATATTTGAAAGATGGATGAGAGTGTTTCACCTATGTCCATCATTTAGTAAATGCATGTCATTTCTAACAAATTTTAAACATTTATTAGAACATGAAAATACAGTGGAACCTCACAAGATGAGACTAATCCATGCCGGATGAATGCTCTTAGTCCGAATTGCTCTTAAATCGAAGCGAGGTTTCCCATAGGAAACAATGGAAAGTCGGATGATCCGTTCCACGCCCCCAAAAATATTCACAAAAAATCATTTTCAGTGGAATTTGATGTAGAAATGATTGTCCCTAATATCTGAAACAAGTAACAATGAAAACACAATGTAAAGTAGAAATGGAACAAATGAACCAGCACTTATGGATTAATCTTGATAAATCAAGAGTCTCAAGAGCAAGAATTAGAAAATGGTGATAAAGTCAAGTGGAAAATAATGATGCATATTATTTTGATGTTCCGGCTTATAATTTTTTTCAATTTCTATGAAAGGCCCTTTCCTTATTTGATCAGCTTGTATTTTTCTATTGTTAGCTTTGTCCAAATATCCATACATTGATTTGAATTTTGCTCCTTTATATAGCAGCATTTTGGGTTTGCATATGTACTGTATGGATGTTTATTGTTTCTCTGAACCCCTAACATGATAATGTTTAGGCTCTTACTTGAAAATGAACTTTATAAGCTGGGTTCACTTCTAAATTAGACACTTGATTTTGCAGCAAAAATTAATACATTTGATTTTTATAAACTGTTGGATATGACTGGCTGCCTAGTCATTTGCTTCTGTTTGTTTCAGAAGCAAATGAAATAATGCAGTCTGAAAAGGTTGTATGGCTGATAACCAATGAGAGAGCTTTCATAATATCTTCTTCTTTTAATATATACTCAGTATTAGAGTGTTGTGGTATTCATAATATGCAATTTGTTTCTTTCAGTTTAATGATAGAGTTCATCCAACAGACAAGCATTTGGAAATTATGATAAATAAATATGGCATAGAAGCAGTTCCAGTTGCTCCACAGTTTTTTGGAAATGCTGGAAAAGAACACATGGAGAAATTCGGTATGTTAAAAATATTACTGTTCTGTAGAACATGCAATAAAAGCATTTGATATAATATCGTTATTGATGGGCTGGATCACTGTGAAATTTTTTGTGCCAAAAACACTGATTTCTAAAGGGGCACAGTTTTGCTGGAGTATAGTTTGCTGGAATTCTGTTAATTGTTTTGGCTTCTATGTCTCTTGAAACATGTTCTTATCTAATTTTTAGGAGAGGTTTAAAGTTTCTGTGATCATGAAGCACAGCATGTTATTTATTTAAACTGAGTTAAACTAACTTTTTACATCAGCATTTTTAAGGACCTTGAAATAAATTTTGTACAATTTTGTTTACCTTAGGGACAAAGCTTGAACACTTTGCAAAAATTGCCTGGAAGAATCATAGGCATTCAGTGAACAATCCGTAAGTATAGTATTTTAGATACTGTATCTATTTAGGTACATTATAATCCAGGCTAAAAACAAGTTTTTAGAATAAAAAAAGCAATGAAGAAGCTATTTAAAATGGGAGGGTGCTCAAAAAAGGGATTATAGAAATAAAATTATGGAGGATTCAGATATACATGGCAGATCCCTATAATCTCTGAATATGAATATAGACCGGAAGAGAGCTATAATTTTTTTGTTCTTCCTGTGGAAGAAAGAGATGTTTACTGCTAAATCATATGATTTGACTTATGTTATTATTAGGCAATAATACAGTGACTCTGTTTTTGAATGATTCTGACCACATTTTTTTCTCCCTATTTTCTGTAGAAATTCTCAATTTCAAAAAGAGTACAGTTTAGATGAAGTGTTAAAATCTCGCAAGGTTTTTGATTTCTTGACAATTTTACAGTGTTGGTAAGAATCTAGCTCTGTAGTGCTTTTTGTGATTCTCTTTCTCCTTTTATAAAAAAGCTTATTCTCTTTTGCTTTATTTTCTTTCCCTCTTGGCTGTTTTTTTTTCTTTCTCTGGAGCATCTCCTTTTATAAGAAATTAATTTTTCCAACTTTTTAAAATTGGAGATTGAATTTAGGGATTTCTTTACACAAATCGTACAATTGTACTGATCTATGAGTTTTAGACAAATATGTTAACTTATTAAATTACAGAAATAGTGACATGATGATGGTGATGCATACTGTACATACTTGAAATTTCACATTTTCTATACAATAATAGACAAAATAGCACATTTACAAATTTCTATTATGTAATTGCCTTACAACTAACTAAACAATCTTAAGTCTCATAATTTCAGTGGTATAAATTTGAGCATTTATTAAATTCTCATCTGCCATTGTAAACTTTTTAAAAATGTTTTAAGAGGAAAACACTTGCATGATTCAGGTATTTTTCAGCTACATAATGTTCGGATGTCTTAGTCAGAAATGGAAATCCTGGCTTGACACCAGCTTGTTTGACTATCTTTTGACGCTTGGTCAATAAATCATCTCCTAAGTGGGTCTCAGGTGTAGCAAATGTAATTGCTGCCAAGGCTTTGGTCAGCTACTTTTGTAAAACATTTATCTTAGGCAAACAATATCTCAGTGTTTCATCTTCCACTTAATGATTGTCTCCCTTACTGGCCCCCAGGCATAACCTCAGAAATCCATAACTTGATCTCCAACCTGAAAAATGTCAAAGCTGTTAGAAATGAGTTGATAAAAGCAGAGTAAAAATCAGAGTGGTGGCCCTTGCATTGGTTTTCCTTTTTACACATACAAATTGTTAGTGAGTGGAATGCTCTGTAACTATCCCTGTTGCGTGTTTCAAGCCCAACATCTGATGGCGCAGCAGCTGCAGTCCTTGCTAGTGAAGACTTTGTGAAGAAGAATGGATTGGAGCCAAGATCTGTCGAAATTTTGGCCCAAGAGATGCGGACTGACTTTCCAAGCTCATTTGAAGAAAACAGCTGCATTAAAATGGCAAGTCAGACCTTTAAATGTATACAATAGCATGTGCCTTATATGAATATTTAATACCTATGAAATATCAAAAATAGTTTAAGGGTTATACACAGACTGAAATAATAAAAAGTCCCTGTTGCTAACTAACAATAAAGAATATATTTAAAAGGAAAAGAAAGGAGAGAAATAAAAAAAATAAGCATGTATTGGGACTCTTGTCTTTGGCAGTCATCCCCAGCAGAAGAGTAGGAGTTTTCTAAGCAAAATGGGTACATTATGGGATGGGAGATCCTTGGGGAAAACAAGAAGTATTCAGTTTAAAACCTATGCTCCAAATCTAACTAAAGAATACAGAATTGCTGAAAGAGCACCTTTTGTTGGATATGGATATGGAAGGATCATAGAGCAAGAATGAATAGTGTAAAATAATTTGCTCGTTACTTTTAAAGTCTAATTCTGTATTTTCATGATTCAGTGAAAATATTTAATAGAATGGTTGGTAGACTGACTGTCCTACTTTGTTTAACCCACACCTAAAGTTAATCTTTTCCCTGGACATGTAACTTAATTCAAAAGAAAAGTATCCCATTTGAGTACAGTGGAACCCTGGATTGTGAATAACGTGCTTTATGAGTATTTTGCGAGACAAGCAAATTTTTTAAATAAAATTTAACTTGGTTAAAAAGTGGAAACTTGCAAGACGAACATCACACAATGAGCTCACATGGGAAATCTCATGGAACTACTCATCCTCAGCGTGTATCTCTTATACAGGCAGCATCCATGTGAGTGTACTGTTTACACTATCACGTGTATTTTATGCTATTATGTAATATTGTGTATTGTTTACGTGTATTTGTGACCATGTGTGTGTGTGCATAAAGCCCCATGAAGAAAAAGTGTGAAAAGGCGGTAAGAAGAAGAAAGATGATTACAGTAGAAGTTAACAAGGAAATTGAGAAGCACGAACGAGGTGTGCACATGGCTGACCTCACAAGATTTTATAGCAACTATTTGCATTATTTTGAAAAAGAAAGAAGAAAGGGGCTAGATGCAGCAAAAGGAGACATGAGAATAACAAAGCAATGGCCACGTGTTCTGGAAGATGTAGAAAAGTTGCTTCTCGTGTGGATAAATGAGAAGCAATTAGTAGGTGATACCATGACCGAGAACATTATCTGCGAGAAGACAAGGGCATTGTACACCGATCTTATAACAAAGTCGCTGGGTACATCGACAGAAGAAGCAGCTTTCAAAGTGAGCTGGGGATGGTTTGATAATTTTAAAAGGAGAAGTGGCATCCATAGTGTTCTGAGGCACGGAGAGGCAGCGAGCTCGGACGCTATGGCAGCGGATGCATTCATTGTAGAGTTTGGAAATCTTGTGATTTCCATGGGTTACCTGCCACAGCAAGTTTTTAACTGTGATGAGACGGGTCTCTTCTGGAAAAAGATGCCAAAGAGAACCTACATCCCAGCAGAAGAGTCTGCAACGCCCAGTCACAAGCCCATGAAAGACCATCTCACCCTCTTGTTCTGTGCTAATGCAAGCAGGGATTTGAAGATAAAGCCCCTGCTCATGTATCATTCTGAAAACCCATGAGCCTTCAAGAAATGTAAGGTGCAGAAGAGCCACTTAACTGTGATGTGGAGGTCCAGCAGCAAGGCCTGGATCACTCGTAACTTGTTATATCTTGTAACTTGTAATATCTCTTAGAAAGGAATCGGCCGCTCAAAGTCTTGCTGGTTATGGACAATGCTCCTGCCCATCCCCCAGGCCTTGAAAATGACTTATTGGAGGAGTTCAAGTTTATTAAGGTCAAGTTTCTTCCTCCCAACACCACTCCACTACTCCAGCCTATGGATCAGCAGGTCATCTCAAACTTTAAAAAGCT
>JANHZU010001876.1:153129-165263 GCA_032468055.1 Acrochordus granulatus
GCACCGGAAAAGCTGAGAGAAAAAAAGCCTTCTTAAAGAGACAGCAGACAGAAGCAGCAGAGGCCAGAAGCTGATCGATAAGTGCTGGTTCGTTTGCTCTATTTCTGCTTTATATTGTGTGTTAATCATGGTTACTTGTTTCATATGTTAGGGACAATCATTTCTACATCAAATTCTGTAGAATTTATCATTTCGTGCTAAAAGCGTTCTTCTGGAACGGATTAATCTCGTCTTGTGAGGCACCACTATATATTTTCCAGCATGGAGGCTGTAGCTGAAATTAATTTTCATCAGAATGTCCTCCCAGTTTACATCACATTACATGCCTAGCCTTAGTTACTACAGAGCTACAGAAAAAGCTTTATAATAATATGCATTTAGATGTAACAATAAAATAAAAACATTTTAAGTTAAATGTAAAAACTGACATCAGGAATTTTAGACATATCCCAGAAAATGTAGCATCGATGAATAAGGATATTTACAAGTGTGCTTTTCAACATTTTCATAAATAACTTGGATGATAATGTGGAAAGAATCAGTCTATATGACTCATGATTGTAGTGCCCTCTCCATTGCCTTGTCTTGCATCCCTTACAGTTTGTCTAAATTCTTTTAAAATTATTAAGACCAGAACTGGACACAGTATACAAAGTGGAGTCTCCCTCTAACTGTAACTAGTATATATTGTGTATTTGCTCAAATAGAGGATGAACAGCTATCTGTGAAGAATAATAAACAAGGATTCCAAAATTGGATCTTGAATTTAGTGGCCTAAATGTTCCTGAGTTCTCACTGGCCTCTTCCAAGAATGGGATTCTCTGATTGAAGTAGAGTTAGCAGCAAACTGTTGCTTGCTGAAATGCCCCCAAATAGTATTCTAGCCTGCTCAGTCCTCACTGGGCTGTCTCTTCCCATTCCTTAATCTTATTTCCATCAATTATCACACTCCCTCAATCTGCAGTGATTGCTGGCTGCATATTTGAAATTATTTAAAAATATTTATCCACAAAACACTATGCAGATATTTATCAACTTAAAATCAACCAGTTAAACACTTAGAAATTCTACAACAAAGCCACATTAGAACACTTTTCTGTTTTAAAATAAATCTTGGTAAGCAAAATAATACTAGAAGCCCCTTCTATATATGCAATGCATTTCTTTTATTATTGTTGCTCCCATCCAATGCTCAGTGCACAATTGGCCCAAAATAAATGTTAAATAGTTTTCTTAGTTTTCTCATACATTCCCACAGAGTTACAACAGAGTCAGAAGTACCTTGGTGGTTCTCAAAGGTAGTGTGAGAAGCAGCCTTCTGCAAAAAATTATAGGCTGCAAAAAAGTATATTCTGCTGAGGATTGTGGAATTAATGTTTAGGAGCATTAGTTCTTGAGTTCTTGATTTTCCTGGGACTTGCCCAAGAAAGGAGACTGAACTATTTCTGGAAGGACATCCGTATAGTGCAAAATATATTTACTCTCTCAATCTGTCCTTCTCGTATATCCATTGAGCCCAATAACCATGTCTTTCCAAGGAGACTGAAGTGAAAACTTAAGTGTTTTCCACCCTGGTATTTATTAGTATTAGAGAGGAAGGTAGAAATCCTTCATCCTGAGGGAATGTTATCATGAAGCAACTTAATGGTATCTGTCATAGTACCTTTCCTCACTGGAACAAATAGCCACTTAATATTCTGAAGTAAACTCAAGATTGAGTGTGTTAGAAGCCTTTATGTCTCTGACAATGATTTTCTTCTGTGGCCTTCTCTTTTTTTGCAGCTCACAATGGCTCCAAAGTTCCTTCCACAGACTTTGATTAGTGTGGATTTTGCTGCCAATAATCTCACTAAAATTTATGAACTCACGTTCGGTCAAAAACCAAACCTGAGGTAAAAGAAGTGGCTTTGAGGAAAAGGAAGGGGGTTTATTGTGCCCTGTTTCTGCAGCAGACAGATCATCATCAGCAACAGCAGCAGCAGAAGGATGTAAAACCATACAATAAATGTTTTCAAGAAGATAATAGTTGCATAAGGAAGTGATCTAAACAAACACATTCTTGTTGACATCTTGATTGGATGTTGCTTGCTTGCATAGAAAATCTCTCAGAAAGCATGCCTGTTAATTAAAAAATTGCTAGTATATAAGACATAATATATCTGAGACATAATATATCTGGGATTTATTATGCAAATGGGATGCTATTTTTTCCTCTTAGCTTCTTTGTTAAAAGAGGTATTTCAATAGCAAGATAGCACAAAGAAGAAAGGTGAATAGTTGCATGCACTCTAGTTCTCTGAGTGGTAAGAAGTTCTCGGAACACAGTATTCAATCGTGTTGGATTCCTTTAGGAAGGAGAGCTTAAGATATGCTGCAATATTTGAGTTTATTATACAGATATGCCAATAATGGTTAGATGGAAGAATAATTAAAATCATGGGTCAGAAACTTTTCAAATTATTATGTGATTTTACATGATGTTTTTATTACATTGTGATAAAAAGTAAGAAGGGCTAACATCTTGCAAGATGTCCTGCAAGAACACAGAACTCTTGCAACATTTAATTATATTTGTTTTCAAAATTATTTTGTTTAAGTTTTTGGCTTAAATGCTTCAATGGTTTCCACAAAATATATCCAGGAAGATTACAGCATTCAAAAATGCTTGTAGCTGAACAGAATCCAAAAATTCAATCCTCCCTCTTTCCCAATCTATAAATGTAGGAAATTCTCTTGCCCAAGTTAGAGCAGAAATCCTTCAGTTTTAGCATTGTTTACTTTTAGTAGCCATGGCTCACTAAGGAGTCTTTGCCTTCTGTTGCTGGACAAAGCTGTGACAGATTGAACCTGCAGGTCTGTCACTGAGCTTGTCCCCTGAATCAATTGCCCCAAATCAAACTCTCTCTTCTGTCATTTTCACAGACAAACATCTAGATCACCAAATATTTCACTGGGAAGAGTGAGACCTATCCCGTTCTCTGTTTTACTCTTCCAAAATAGTGTGTTTCAAGAAAGAATTTGTTATTTAATCCCCATGGTAACATTTGATTCCCATTCACTTGGCCCATTCATTATTTTTTATTTGACTGCAAGGCTTATAACAACATAGATGATGTTCTGGTGAAAACAACATAGAAATATAATTCCCTAATTAGATTGCTGAGATTAATTTCAGATTGGGGGATTTTTCAAGAGAAACATTTTTCTAATTGTGATGGGTCTGAGACTGTTCTCATTGTTGATCCTGATCCTGCACTCTTCCCAGACACTGTCTGGCTTCCTCCATGAGATAAAGTCTCATGGGTGAGAAACCCAAATAGATTTTATGAATTTGGAGAGTACCCTTCAACTGTGATGGAGTAAGAGGAGAATGCTATTTCAACCACAGTACAGTTCAAAACAACATCAGGCTGTCTTCTAATCTTGAGTGGAGATGCAATGAAGGTAGAATCATGGGAAAACCAGAGAGAAAAATGGTTGCCAGAGCATGTTGGTCTGAGAGTTAGGGCAGGTACTAAATGACCTTAGATTTGAGCTAGAAAAAGTGAAGCAAAGCTGAGCTAATTTGAGAACAAGTTCCCTACGAAGAAACATTGCAATAATTAGAATATTTTAGCTTTAAAAAAGGCAAGTGGAAGCATGATAGAATATATAAAATTATATTTGGTGGTAAGAGAGTGGATAGCTGCTGACATAACTAGATGAGTAGTTGATGTATGATATATTTCTGACATAACTAGATTGAGTAGCTGATATAAAAGAGTGCTCATTTTCAGAAAACATTGGGAATAGCAATCAAGCAGTACAATACAGATTTCCAGCCTTGTCTGTCTGTCTCTCTGTTTGTCTGTCTCTGTCTCCTCCACACCTTCACCCAGCCTGCTTTTTTTCTTCTGTTAGGTCAGTCTACCTTCACAACAATAAACTTGACGATGCAGGATTACCAGAAAGCATGTTCAATGGTTCTAACAACGTTGAAGTCTTGATCATGTCCAGCAACAACTTAAAGCATGTTCCAAAGAATCTTCCACAAGCGTTGTATAAGCTGCATCTTAAGGTAGAATCTTAGTTCCATTGCATGTCAGAACCTCAGTCTTTATAAAGCTGATTTTTTTTATTCTTAGCCAATGAATACATTTACTGTCTAGCTATTGCTTTTATGGATCCTATTTCTGCCCAGAAGTTTATAGAATTATAATCCATAAAACAATTAAAAAAGAAACATACCTGATAGAGCAGGTGTGTCCAACCTTGGCAACTTTGAGATGTGTGGACTTCAATTTCCAGAATTCCTCAGCCAGCTGGAGATGAAGTTCAGCATTTTAAAGTTGTCAAGGTTGGACACATCTGTAATAGAGTCTTAAAAAAGCAAGGGCAGATATCCCTGAGAATGATATATAGGACAAGAACTAGAACTGAAAAAAGCTGGCAGGAATTCTGGAGATTGTCTTCTTACGTTTGCTGAATGTCACCCAGGTGACTGGCCTTTTTCTCTGGCCTCTTTCTGTCACTGAAATCACCTTAGAACATCCCTCTTTTACTGTGAGGCCTGAAGTTTCAGCAAAGACACTCACACTTTGTTCCCTGTGTTTCTGGACAGAATAACAAATTGGAGAAAATTCCTGTAGGAGCTTTCAATGAGCTATCAGAACTTCGAGAACTATATTTGCAGAATAATAAATTAACCAATGAAGGGATGGACAATGAAACCTTCTGGTGAGTTTGTTAGTCTTTAATGGATGCACATTTAATGAGTAATAACAGGTTGCTTTTCAGGATTGTATTTCCTTATGATCTCATAATAGAAATGGTAATCCTGTAGCAAAGGTCCCAGTTCTATTTACAAATGCTATCATCTCATAAATACTTACTTGGGAATAAATCCCAGTGGGCTTATTTCCATAATAAAATGTTTCTGATTAAACCTTTATGTTCAAATGCACTTCTACTTAATAACCTTTTGATACTTTAAGAATAACATTATCTTAATTCCAATTTCATGCAAATGTAAAGCTCCCTAAATGTATCAGAGATGCTTCCTTTTGCTTGCTTTTCAAACCAAGGAATCTATTTCTGAAAAATTCAGAAACCATGTAGCACAGATTTTGAGCAAATCCAAGAATGGAAAATACCTTCTCTTAGTTCCTAATGTATTCTCCCCAATTCCTGTCCCTCCAAACTCCTAGCATCACTTCCTAATTTCATGGCCTGCCTTTGAGGATTAAAGTATAATTTGATAGACAATTCTGGAACCTTTCATTGTAACACATGAGAGAGAAGGAAAACAGTTACACAATGTTCTCTTTTAGTTCAATCATATAACCCTAAAAAATTATTAATACTGTATCTTATGATGGGTATTTATTGTAAGCTGATTTAGGACTCAAGATTTAGACTCAAGCATAAATACAACAAGATCATAAATACATATTTATATACAGTGATGTGCTGCAGCTGGCTTGCACTGGCTTCCAAGAACCATTTGTTAAATTTTCTGGAATTTGCAAGCTGCTTAAAAGCAGAGCTGAGCCCACTATGCCTTGCTCACCAATTAATTATTACATGGCTAGCAATGCAGCACAGCATCTAAACATTTGCCACTGGGATCTCCAGCTGTATAGTAACTGGGGATAATAAATCAGATCCATCCACAAATGGGTTCTATTGTGGAACTGACAGTGGGAGGATTTGCACTGCTTGACCCACTGCTGGCACAGGCCATTCACTGCTTCCTGAGTGCACAAATAGACAATGTCATTCTCCTCCAATTTCCCAGCACCCTGTGTTGTTTCCCAACCTGAGCTATATTTAGCTGTTCAGAGCAGATAGCCTTGTGGACTTAGAGCTGTTCTAGTAGCAGCCTCAGTTCCAACTGGTTACCGTGCCTGACTCATCTCTCCCTCCAGTGGTTGATCACTGCCCTGAGAGTAATTTTGCACTGTTCATTATGCTCTCTGTTCCTTTGCAGATTATTCTTTTAAAAAATAATATTACTGTTGATCCACTGATGGTCCTTTAAATTAATAAATTATCCTCAGTCCTAGAAACTCATGCTTCATTCAGCTGTTACATCCTGCAGCAGACAACCTGACGGTTTCTGCCCAGACTGAGTGAAGCATGCTCCTCTTGCTTTCCCACCCTCTGTACTGTATATAGTCCAGTACTGCAAAATTTTCCTTCTCTTAAAAAATATTTAAAGTTGCAAGTAGGAACAATACAAATCTGTTTCTATGAAACTTAGCTTCAGTTCTTCCTTCAATATGGAAAGAGTAGTGGTGGTGTTGGTGAAGGTATCCATGTAAGCAAATATCAGAGGGAAAAAGGAAAGGCCCAGGGACAAGTAGGAAGGGACAGTTCCTAAAAAGAACAGGCAGCCATTGCAGACCAGTCCACCCTGGAGCTAGCCAATGAGGCTTACCTTCTCTGTACAATGGAAAGGGTGTGAAATAGACAATCAATAGACAAGAAAAAACCAGTTAGGTCTTGTAATAGCTATTATCAAAACTGAGTGCCAGTTGGCTCCACTGAGCATGAGTTAACTCCAATAGCCGTAATCAAAACTGAGCACTCCATTGCCAATCCACTTCAATTCGAGTGGAACTTCTAAAGTTGACTTAAAAAAATACACAGCAACACCATGAAGACATACAGTTTAGCTGCAGATAGAACTGACCTATGTTTTCCATCCCTCTTTCTGATTTTTTTCTTTCCTTTTTGCTTAACCCATTTTGTGGCTTCACTATAAAGCAGGAACCAATGTTTAATTGTTCATTCAGTCGAGTGTGGATTAAGTGGAAATCCATCTTCTGCTTCCTGTTGCATTACTTTAATGCAACATTAAAGTAAACAAAGACCACATCAATAAAAATCAAACCAAAATTTACCATCCACATCTCACTCTACTTCTTTGGGACCTTGCCCTCTGCAAAAAAACAAGATATTATAGGAATTACCCGGAAAACACTTGACCACCTTTTATGATTTTTGACTGATCAGGTTGAATTCCCCTGCATAACACCTACTTCTACCTCTACCTCTAACTTCTAGAAATTCCTAATTTGAAAAACCCACTTGATTTTCAAGCAATTGGTGAAAAGTAAAGGTCAGATGACATTAGTCTCAGGGACTCTTTTAAGCATACTCAAATGTTAATGGTTTAGGGATCCAAATTTCTTTTATTATAAGACATAACTGGCTATTTCCAATTCCTTTTTGTCTCATTAATTTATTAAGGTACTGAACTGGAAACTGGAATTGATATAACCTTGACCAGTTTGGTTAAATGCTTATCTTGTTCTTAAAGAGATTAAATGGACAGATTACAAAAGGGGGCTTGTCTTCAAGATTTGTCTATGGAGTGTAATCAAAAATGTCAAGCTGATAACCACAATAGTGTGACTGAAGCTCCAGCCAGGAGTTTTGATCACATCATTATGGCTGCCAGTTTAACTGATTTGACCACACCCTGCCTGTGTACTTTAAAGGGGCAACCATTAGGTGTAAGTTCTTGAACTGGGGTTTATGAAGCTATCTAAGTAGCAATAATTTTTATGTACATATGAAAAAAGGTATGGCAGAGTTGCAGGTATAGTTGATCCAATTGTTACAGTGCTGAGGAACAGAGGCATTCCCCTCTATTTATACTATGTGTTTTGCTACTTAAAGACTTAAAAGGAATTCCTTTTTTTCTCCCAAGGAAACTCTCAAGACTTGAGTACCTGGATTTGTCTAGCAATAATCTTTCTCGGATCCCACCTGGTTTGCCTCGAAACATTGTTCTTCTCCACTTAGAGAAGAATGCAATAAGGTCAATTGGCAATGATGTCTTGACCCAAATCAAGAACCTGGAATATCTTCTGCTTCACAATAACAAACTGAAGGCCCAAGAGATCCATCCACTGGCTTTCCATGGTCTGAAGAAATTGCACACTGTTCATTTATACAATAACCTGCTGGATAAAATCCCCAGTGGGGTGCCCAGACGAGTAAAAACTCTTATGATTCTCCACAACCAGATTTCAGAAATTGGCAGAGAGGATTTTGCTACCACTTATTTAATGGAGGAACTAAACCTGAGTTACAATAAGATCACTAGCTCACAGATTCATCGGGAGTCTTTCCGTAAACTGAAGCTACTGAAGTCCTTGGATCTTTCTGGCAATAAACTCCGCACCATGCCTTATGGCTTCCCCAAAAATTTGCAAAATCTGAAGTTAAAAATGAATTTGATCAGCTCCATTCCCAAGGGCACACTATCTGGAATGTCGAAACTACAGGAGCTGTATCTGAGCGCCAACAAATTGAAAATCAGTTTAATTCACAGTGGTTCATGGAGAGATCTCACCAGTCTTAAGGTACAAACAGAGATCTAGATCTAGAGATGCATATAAATGGTATCAAAAATATTTTAAGAAGACTACAGCTAGAATCGATACAAAATGAGATAATGATGCAAATTCATGCAATATGAAAATAAATAGTTCACTACAGAATCTGAAGCTTTGTGAGCAGTACAGATAGGCAAAAATGGGGGGAAATTAAGAAGCTTCAGATGTATTGAGCAGGGTGAAATATTAAGGGATCAAATACATTCCTATACTCTAACTGTGGAATGAACATGCCCTAATATGCATTTCTAAAGTCCTAATGACTTTGCCTTTGACTTGCCCCCAGGCTACAAAAAATACTAAATTGATTTTATTTATTCCAGTTTTAAACTAATGTTCCCCTCTATCAAACTGTTGTGCCTGGCACGTTATATTTAGAGGTACTTTCTTGGTTCACCATTAGGAGCACTACACCCCATCCTTCTCTTTGGGTGTTCTGCCTGACCCCTCTCCCTCAGCCAAATCCATATCTGGAAGAGCTTTCTATAAGTCATCCACTAATACCTGGGGAGGAAAGGGTGGAAAGGAGGATGTGGTACACAAGTCCAACACATGATTGTCTCCTGGGGCAAATTCCTCCAGTGAAAATAATGTTTTAGGCACAGTAGGTTATTGGATGAAGGAGGACACTTACAGATGCAGAGATGTGGAAAAAAAAGTACACCCCCTTGGAGTTCTATGTTTTTATGTATCAGGATATAGAAAAAACATCCTTTGCAGTTCTTAAAATGGAGGTAAATACAACCTCAGATGAATAACAACATATGACATATTACACCATGTCATAATTTATTTTACAAAAATGTAAAGCCAAAATGGAGAAGCCAAGTATGAAAAACTAAGTACACTCTGACTGCTTCCATAAGTACGAAGAGGCTAAATAGCAGCCCTAGTCTAGGGCTAGTGTGACTACCTCTATAAAAGCCAAAGTCTGAGGCATTTGCTGGTCTCCACCACTGTGCTGTGTGTTAATACAGTGCCAAAGAGTAAATACATTAGCAATAATCTTAGAGAAGCGATTGTTGCTTCCCATCAATCTGGGAAGGGTTATAAGACCATTTCCAAACAATTTAAAGTCCATCATTCTACAGTGAGGAAGATTATTCACAAGTGGAAAACATTCAAGACAGTTGTTAATCATCCCAGGAGTGGATGTCTCTAATTCAACCCAAGGTCAGACTGTGCAATGCTCAGAGAAATTGCAAAAAATCCAAAAGTTACATCTCAGATTCACTTGCCTCAGTTAGCATGTGAAATGTTTAAGTTCATGGCAATACAATGAGAAAAAGATTGAACAAATAAAGTTTGTTTGGAATGGTTGCCAGGAGAAAGCCTCTTCTCTCTAAAAGAACGTGGCAGTACGACTTAGGTTTGCAAAATTGCATCTGAATAAATCACAAGACTTCTGGAAGACTGTCCTTTGGATAGATGAGACCAAAGTGGAGATATATGGCAATAATGCACAATGCCACATTTGGCGAAAACCAAACACAACATATCAGTATAAACTTGTCATATCAACCATCAAGCATGGTGGTGGAAGGGTGATGATTTAGGCTTGTTTTGCTGCCACAGGACCTGGGCATCTTGCAGTCACTGAGTAGATCACAAACTTTTCTGTATACCAAAGTATTCTAGAGTCAGATGTGAGGCCATTTATCTGACAGCTACAGCCTGACTGACATTGGGTCATGCAACAGGATAATGATCCCAAGCACAATTTTACAAAAGAATGGCTGAAAAAGAAAGAATCGAAGTGTTGCAATGGCCCTATCAAAGTTCAGACCTCAACCCAATTGAAATCCTGTGGCAGGATCTCAAGAGAGCTGTGAATAAACAAATCACCACAAACCTCAATGAATTGAAGCAATGTTAGAAAGAAGAGTGGACCAAAGTTCCTTTATAATGATGTGAAAGACTGATAAAGTCATACCAAAATGATTACTTCAACTTATTGCTGCTAAAATGGTTCTACAAGCTATTAAATCGTAAGGTGTACTTCGTTTTTCACATATGGCTTTTCCGTTTTGACTTTCATTTGATAAAATAAATGATGACATGGTGTAATATGTCATGCGTTGTTGTTCATCTGAGGTTGTATTTACCTTCTTTTAAAAATTCTTCTTTTAAGAACTGTTAAGGACCAATTGATTTTTACTATGTCCTGATACATAAAACCCATAGAACTCAAAGGGGGGATTTTTTTTTTCACATGACTGTCGTCAGAGCTATGGTTTTCCCAGTAGTAATGGCTGTGAGAGTTGGACCATAAGGGAAGGCTGAGTGCTGAAGAATTGATGCCTTTGAATTGAGGTGCTCTTGAGAGTCCCTTGGACTACAAGGATTGTTCATTCGAAGGATAGATATTGAAGCTGAAGCTGAAATACTTTGGCTGCCTAATGCAAAAAGAGGACTCATTGGAAAAGATCATGAAGCTGGGAAAGATTGAAAGGAAAAGAGAAAAGAACAGCAGAAATGAGATGGTTTGATAGCACTGTAGATACAATGGGCATGGATTTGGGCAGACCAGGGAGGCAGTGCAAGATAGGAAGGTCTGGCATACTGTGGTCCATGGGTCACAAAGAGTCAGACACAACTGATTGAACAAGTTTTTGTATATTGGACAGCAAGTTGTCAGTTACAATTTCTAAAAGTATTTCTAGTTTCCTTATAAAATTAGAATCAAATTTTGATGATATACTCTGGTCATGAGGATTCACTTCAGAGATGTATATGTATACACAGACACACACATATGCATATATATGTATATTTACATGGATGATTTGATGTTGTATGGAAAAATACCATCTGAAATAGAATTGCTGCTCAACACTTGCCTGGATATACAGCCAAGATATTACAGTGGAGTTTGGACAAGAAAAATGTGCCACCCTATCAAAAAGGGAAAAATGGTGAAAACTGAAGGAGTTAAGATGCCCTTTGGAAATAACATCAAGAGTCTGAATAAAGATTATCACTACAAATACCTGGGCATCCTTCATGTTGATAACATTTCTGTCTTCATGCCAAACTCTCTAGTTTTATTTTAAGTTGGAAGCTGAGTTGTTTCTAACACACTGAAGTCAAGAAGAAGATGCAAAATGCATACATCAGGAGAGTAAAGAAGATTTTAACGTCCAAACTCAATGGAGGAAATACTATCAAGACAATTGACACCTGAGCAATTCCAGTCATTACATACACAGCTAGAATAGTGAACTGGACTCAAGAAAAAATAAAGCCCTGGATAAGAAGACCAGAAAAATAATGAGAATGAATCATTCCCTTCATCCATGCAGTGGTATTGACAGACTCTACCTACTAAGAAAAATAGGTGGGTGTGGAATGTTGCAAGTATACCCGACAGTTTAATAGAAAAACTGGAGCACCACTTGAGCACCATTGGCATCGACAAATTTACCATCAGTCAATTGCTAAAGGCAGCAGTACAGCTTATATCCTGCAACAATACCCTTAACAACATCAAAGAACATCATCTGCCTATCCCAGGTCTTGGGAAGGACTTGATAGGTGGACAAAAATGCCAAATCCAATCTAAACATCTGGTTGATTGAGTGACGAACAATTTTGTTTTAGAAATATGAAAGACTCACATTGTTTGAGAGCAGTTGCCCTTAGCTGACTTGCATACATATACATGAAAAACAAAATGTACAGTGGTACCTCACAAGATGAGTAACTCACAAGATGAGAAACTCGCAGGACAAGCAAAAAATTTAATCA